>JAKCPI010023443.1:0-12846 GCA_023213315.1 Euborellia annulipes | reverse complement strand
GAGACCGGACAAAAAAGCATAAAAAAATGGAAAAAAAAGTGCTTAAAAAAGCATAAAAATCTTGAATAAAAAGTTTTAAATAAGCATAAAAAAATGGTTGGTGTTAATTTTTATGTATTTATTTTTGTATGTATTTTTAATTTTGTAGACGCTTTGGCCCAATGGCGCGTGGCTAAACGGGCGAAATAAAAAAAAAAAATAATAATAAGCAATTTCTACTCATTCTAATGGCGGATACAAGGGGGGGGGGGGTAAAGGATGTAATTAATTTTAAAAATTTTTAAAAAAAATTTATTTGTATATACCTATATTCGGGTAAACAAATACAGAATGCAACTTTAAATTACCGAAAGTGTGAGGCAGTAGCGGATCCAGAGGTATTTCCCGGGGGGGGGGGGGGTAATCTGGAGTGACTGGTCGCACAGCGGTAATTTAAAGGCGCATTCACTTTTTGTTTGCCAGAATATAAATATAAATCAAATTTTTAAGTATTAATTTTAAAATTTTACGATACATTTTTTTCGAAAAAAGTATTTTTTCAAATCTGGGGGTGAGTACGCGCAGCCCCTGTATCCGCCCTTGGTGTGAGGCCAGTCCCACCAGATTACCCCTGCAAGGGTCCGCCGCAGTAGGGGTCAGGGCTCCCAGGGGGCTCGAGTCAGAATAGGGAAGGCGCGATTTGCGCAGTTGCCGAAGGATTTGCTTTTACATTTTGCTGAATAATGTTTTTAATTATTTTTAAAAATTGTATAGCCCTCGGGCTTGGTGTAGTTGGTAGAGCGCCTGCCTTGTATACCAAGGGTCAAGGATTCGGATCCCAGGCAGTCCGATGATTTTTATTTAAGCCACTTGGATACCAAATGGCTTAAATAAGAATGCCTGGACTCCCAATAGATATATTTACAAATAACGAGTATTGTTTAAAGTTTTAAATGGCCTAAGTTGCCAAAATGACTGTGCGTAGGCCAGGGGCGTATATAGACATTTTTTTGGGGGGGGGGGGGGCTGAACTCAAAAATTTTTCTACGGAATTTTTTTTTTTTAAGAAACTAAATATTTTCCGCCCCGCCCTGCGAAATCATTATACCTTTTTTTTTAGAGACGCGATATTTTTGCCGTCCTGCGGAACATTTCCCTTTTGCGGAGCCAAGGTTTTCCACACGAAAATTTTGCCGCTCCGCCCAGAACATTTTCCCTTTTGTTTTTCACCCTGCAGAAAAAAAATTTTTTACAGGGCTATATTTTTTAGTACTGCGGGGCCGATCAAACATTTCGAGGTGGCCGAGATCCGCTAATGTCTATATGTATATCCCCTTATATGTATATGCATTTGAAAATTTTCGGAGGGGGGCCGGGGCTCCCTCCCCCCCCCCTCCTTATATACGCCCCTTGTGTATGCGTGTGTGAATGGGAAAAAATTGTGTTTTTTAATAAAAAAAAAAAAAATTTTATAAATATTCGTAAAATAAGTTCAAATAAGCACAAAGGGCAAAAAAAGCATGAAAACTCAAAAAAGGCATAAAAAATGTCATCTCAATTCACTTAGTTTTTCCTAATTCGTAGAGAAATTAAATATCTGATGGTTGCTTATAAAATTGAGCAATAAGCATTTTGCTTAAAATCCGGTCTCTAATTATAAGTATTACACTAGTCGACAAGGTTTTTTACTTTCTCGTACCTCTATATATATGTTAATATATAGAGAGAGAAAGTATTGGTTTCATGTCAAAAATTCGATGTCGAGATTTTGATGGATCTTCTACGTTTTGAGGTCCCCTGAATCCAAAAAAGTGGTTTTCGCGACATGGTCTGTCTGTGTGTCTGTCTGTGTGTCTGTGTGTCTGTCTGTGTGTCTGTGTGTGTGTCTGTGAACAAAATATCTCAAGAACGAAAAGAGCTAGGAGGTTGAAATTTTATATTTAAGTTAGGCACCTCCATGGGACCTGACACGAAGCTTTTGAACAAAATCGACCAAAGAGTACTAGTACTTTACTGATTCACTTTTTCAGTTTTTTTCGATTTTCTCAAAATTTGCTCCAACGATTTTTTTTAAAATTCAAAACTCAATTATTTTTTAGATTCTCTATAAAATGTATATTCTCATTTTGTGATTGAAATCTTCTGAAGACCACTTTACTCTTGTTCTTCATAGAAAAGATAGGAGAAATGGTTGCCATGGTATCAAAATATAAATATTTTCCCATACTTATAAATTTTACATCTTGAATTCAATTGTACCCTACTGTCGGAAACTAAATACATGTCGACACAAAAAATCTGGTGTGACAAGCACAGTACACAACTTTCGATTACCGAAGGTAAGGAGAAAGTTGTGTGCTATGCGCCAGTCACACCAGATTTTTCACAAGAAATCTGATAAGTGAACCTAGTACATTTTTTCATTCTGAATTCAGATATGTAGTTAGAATTTTTCCATCAGGCACAGTTTTAGAGATATAGAGCAAAATAGATTTTGATTGAAAATGGGCTCTAAAACGGCTCTTATTTAGAATGTTCAAATTATTTTTAACGGGACACCCCGTCAAATTATTGCAGATAGTTAGAATACATATAAATTTAAAGTTTCATTCCAATCGGAGGTCATTTAGACGTGCCGCAAACGGCTTAAAGTTTTAAAAAAATCAGAAATTTTCAAGATTTTTTTTGCTTTGGTCACCCCTAATACAATTTTAGATATCCCTGAATGCAAAAAACATATATTTACGATATTCTATAGTTCTTTGGCTTTCTAAAATCATTCATTCGTAAAAATCTGCTAATTATTAACGAAATTATAAACAAAAAACGTGAGCAAAGAAAAAACACAAGTACACTCACTGGTCGAAAAAAATGGACTTCAATTGAATTAAAAAGCGGACCCTATCCACGAGAAGCTAATGCATCCTCTCTGAGCATCGGGTCACGGGCCCTAACTCTTTTACTTATATTATTAAAAAAATATTTTTTTGGAATCTCATATCTTTCTTTATACTTCTAAAAGAACAAGAGGTCCATTTTTTTGTCCAGTGAGTGTACTTGTGTTTTTTCTTTTGCTCACGTTTTCTTAACAATCTTCGTTGATAGTTAACAGATTTTTACGAATGAATGCTTTTTTGAAAGCCAAAGAACTATAGAATTAATCGTACATATATGCTTTCTCCATTCGGGGGTCTCTAAAATTGTATTAGGGGTGACCAAAAAGCAAAAAAAATCTTGAAAGTTTCGATTTTTCTAAACTTTAAGCCGTTTGCGGCGCGTCTAAATGACCTCCGATTGGGATGAAACTTAAAATTTATATGTATTCTAACTATCTGCATAATTTGACGGTGCGGCGTTAAAAATAATTTGAACATTTTAAATAAAAGCCGTTTTAGAGCCCATTTTCGACTAAAATCTATTTTGCATCTATCTCTAAAACTGTGCTGTTGGGGCAAAACTGAAATGATATTTGAATTCAGCATGAAAAATACTTCTAGAATTTCATATCTTTCATTCTTGTGAGAAGAAAAAAGGTCATTTTGTCCACTAATTGTTGTCAAATTCTCAGACTTAAAAATATTAAAAATCAAGATCCATCTTTCAGTAGAATATTAATTTAACATTCAATTTATAAGATATTTATTTTATAAAAGTAATTTCCAAATATTTTGCTTTTTTTAGAAATTATTTTTTTTAGTCCTTTCGGACCATATAGAATATACGTTTCTCATTATTTTAATATATGCCTATAAACAATTTATAGCTCAGATTTGATATTAATAAGAGGGTAAAAATGAGAGAGATGCAGCTAAGGTTATTTCTTTATTCGATTAATTCACTCAGCTTTTGCCCGTTTCGGTTCGGCGTTTGAACCATCCTCAGAGCTGGCGAAGAGTCATTATGAAAGTGTCATAGTGGATTTTATACATTGTTGAACAACTATTATATAATAAATATATACACAGTATGAGATGACCAGGAACATAAAAAAAAAATAAGAAAAAAATAAATAAATAAAACTTTTTATGTACCTGGCAGTCTCACACTGTGTATATATTTTATTATATAAGAATTTTTCAACATCTTAAAAATCCACTATGACCTTCCATAATGACTTTTCTGCCAGCTTTCTGAGGAGCTGGTTCAAACACAGAGCCGAAACGTCAGCTGTGTGGATTAAACGTATAAAGAAAAAACCTTAGCAGCATCTCTCATTTTTTACCCTCTTATTATTTTAATATAATGTCATTTGGGGGTCCAGGCATTTTTATTTATACCTTTTGGTATCGAAATGATTTAAATAAATTCATTAGACTGCCTGGGATCCGAACCCGCGCCCGCCTTGGTATACTAGGCAGGCGCGCTACCGACTGCACCAAAGGGCATATATGTATATTTTTTACTTTCTCTTACCTATGTATATATGTAATATATATATATGAGAGAAAGTATTGGATTCATGTCAAAAATTCGATGTCGAGATTTTGATGGATCTTCACGTTTTGAGGTCCCCTGAATCCAAAAAAAGTGGTTTTCGCGACATGGTCTGTGAGTGTGTGTGTGTGTGTTTGTGGGTGGGTGGGTGGGTGTGTGTGTTCAATTTTAAGCATGAAGGAATTGAGCTATCCGGACCGGAAAAATAAGCTTTTATTCAACATCGGCCAAAGATTACTAGTACTTTACTGATGTACTTTTTCAGTTTTTTTCGATTTTCTCAAAATTTTTTCTCCAACGATTTTTTTTTTAAATTCAAAAATCAATTATTTTTTAGATGCTCTTTAAAATGTATATTCTCATTTTGCAATTGAAATCTTCTGAAGACCACTTTACTCTTGTATTTCATAGGAAGATAGGAGAAATGGTGCCATGGTAACAAAATATAAATATTTTCCCACACTTATAAATTTTACATCTGAATTCAAATGTTCCGTACTGTCAGGAACTAAATATATTTCGACCCAAAAAATCTGGTCTGACAAGCACAGAACACAACTTTCGATTACCGAAGGTAAGAGAAAGATTTTATCAATAAATCAGGGAGACTCAAATCTCAACTATCTTAACTATCCAGCATAGGCGTAGGCAGAAATTTTTGATGGGGGGGTTCAGGATGATTTTGTCCCCCCTTGGCTAATAGGGCAGTATAAGGCGTCAAATAAAAATATATGACTAGCCACTTACCCCGCCTTCGCTTAACCCTCTGGACCCCCCTCGAGCTGGCTCAGGCCGCCCTTTCTTAATTAAGTTCATTCAACTCGTATCAGGCAATAAAAAAATGAGAGATTTCACAGCTAGGGACACGAAAAATATCCGATGCCCCTGGTATCGATGGCGTATGGATACTGATACTTTTTTTTACTCGATACTTTCCCCCCCCACTCATATGAGTACTTGATTGCTGATATCGAATGAAAATACCCATTTAAATATATATATTAAGTTGGTTGTAAGGTATAAGGGAAAATTTTTTTGGCTGTATTTTCGGCGGTAACCTCTTAAAAGTTGACAATTGGTGTAAAGTAGATTGTGAAAGTTTGAGCTCGAAACCGGATAACGATAAGACCTGCCCTCATCGAACCTAAAGTTCATCGATTCCCCTAAATTTGACTATTAACATCTGTAACTCCTAGACGGTTAGTCCAACAAAAAATGTTCATCAGTAATTTTTTGAAGAGCATTAAATTTACTAAAAAAAAGTCCTTTAACATTCTTTAATCAAACTAACGGTTTTCATGGGCTTATAAACCAAATCGAATATGGTTAAGAGGCACATCACATTGATTTTCAAATAACATTAATACGGGGGTAATAAAATTTTTTTTTCAGGTTCCGAAATAATTTCATCAGATTCGCCAGTAAAATGACCTCCTGAATCAAATATGACCTCCGTTTTCCCCCACCCCGTACCGTTTTTGGGGAGGCCCCCTACTTATGTTATTTCCACCTCTTAATCAGAGGGCCATGAATTAAATATGGAGGATTAAAAGATTATTTTAGCCTTATTATTTCTTCTGAACGTCAGGAAAAATTAGAAAAGTTTAAAAACATTCCCGATCGCTAACTTTTTCCACCTCTTTATTATTATTTTTTTTGTTCATCCTAAATATCTCATGCTTTTACTTAGCCATTCTCGCGGGACCACTTGGGTGCCGGGACACACCGGTAAGGAACCACTGATCTAAAGTATTATCAAAAAAAGCAAAAGCAACCTGCTCTTGGTTTAAATACTACAAATAATTTAGAAGTTTAGACAATACTACCACTTAATATGTCTCCATCAAGTTTTACTAAACTTCCAGGCCCGTTGAGGCAGGTCTTAGGGTTATTCGATCCCTTTCATCCTTTCTATCTCACTTTTACGCAATTTGGCAACTTTCTTAGAGGTTCCCGCCAAAAGATATTCGGACATCAATTTCTTGCGACCACCCTAATACCCCTGTATACTAGACGCAAAGCCCCGCCTTCAGCGGGCCTTTCCGTCTAGCCGGGCTGCGCCCCCTGGACCCTGTTCTCCTACTTATATACATACTGGTACGCCATTTTCCCTTTTCATTTTTATATATAGAGATTATTTTAACGGTTAATTATTCATGAACTCAGATTTTCGATCATATCCTCGGGGCCGCAGACAGACTTGACGGGCCCCGGGGCTACCTTACTAATACGGGCCCCCCCCCCCAAAAAAAAAAAAACTCAAAAGTGTTTTTGGTATATAAAAGTATTTAAATAAATAAAAAGGATTAATTAAAAATTTTTCAAAATTTTTTAAACAAGAGTTACAATATTTTATCGAGGCCAGATCCGAACAGAGGGATTTCCAGGGGAATCTGGGGGTATGGAAATTTTTTGAAAATTAGCCACTGAAATCTGCGTTTTTAGCTATCCTGTGTCGTGAAAAAAGATCGGACTTGATTTGAGCCTACGGGGCCCAGGCCCCCTGAGGAAAAAATATCAAAAAAATGATCATTTTTAATTGAAATTTTAAGATTTGGGCTTAAAGCCGGGCCCTAGGAAAAATTTCAAAAAAATGATCATTTTTAATTAAATTTTAAGTTTGGGTTAAAGGCCCGGGCCCCCTGAGGAAAAAAATTTCAAAAAAATGATCATTTTTAATTGAAATTTTAAGATTTGGGCTTAAAAGGCCGGGCCCCCTGAGGAAAAACATTTCAAAAAAATGATCATTTTTAATTGAAATTTTAAGATTTGGGCTTAAAAGGCCGGGCCCCCTGAGGAAAAAATTTCAAAAAATGATCATTTTTTTAATTGAAATTTTAAGATTTGAGCTTAAAAGGCCCGGGCCCCCTTGGAAAAAATTTTAACATTATCTTTCATTGAAATTTTAACCATGAAAATTATTTTTTATTAGAACTTTAAGGAGAGGGACACAATGGGCCCGGGCCCCCTCCAGAGGGCCGGGCCCCGGGGCTCCTGCCCCCCCTGTCTGCGGCCCCTGATCATATCCCTTTCCGGGACTCTCCCGGTACACAGACAAAAATTCACGCCGATATTTTAAAATTCAAAAGAATGTAAAATAAATAAAAAAATCATTGTGACTGGCGCACAGCACACAACTTTCTCTTACCTTCGGTAATCGAAAGTTGCTGTGCTTGTCCTAAGATTTTTCGTTGTCATTATGTATTTAGTTTTTGACAGTAGGGTACAATTGAATTCAAGATGTAAAAATTTATAAGTATACGGAAAATATTTATATTTTGTTACCATGGCAACCATTTCTCTATCCTTCCCTATGATACAAGAGTAAAGTGGTCTTCAGAAGATTTCAATCGCAAAATGAGAATATACATTTTAAAAGGCATCTAAAAAATTAAATTGATTTTTAGATTTTAAAAAATCGTTGGAGCAAATTTTGAGAAAAATCGAAAAAAACTGAAAAAGTACATCAGTAAAGTACTAGTACTCTTTTGGCCGATTTTGATTAAAGCTTATTTTTCCGGTCCCGGGGGGTGTTTAACTTAAATATAAAATTTCAACCTCATAGCTCAATTCCTTCATGCTAAAAATTGAACACAGACACACACACCCACCCCACCCACCCACCCACCACCCACAGACAGACCATGTCGCGAAAACCACTTTTTTGGATTCAGGGGACCTCAAAACGTGAAGATCCATCAAAATCTCGACATCGAATTTTTGACATGAATCCAATACTTTCTCTCTATATATATATTACATATATACATAGGTAAGAGAAAGTAAAAAATCGTAAATATGGGTAAATATTTATATTTTGTTACCATGGCAACCCTTTCTCCTAATTTTATTTTTTTCTTATTTTAACGGTTAATTACTCATTAACTTATTATTATTTGTGAAAGAAAACCTGTCCGGGATTCTCACAAACATACACAGAAAATTTCATCATAATTGGATTAAGTCGTTTAGGAGGAGTTCAGTCACATACACACGTACAGAAGAATTATATATATAAAGAATAACATATACATATAGGTAATAGAAAGTAAAAAGGGCATAAACCGTTACTAAACGTTTAATAAAGATGATTAATTAACGATATTTAAAATTGAACTAAAAAGAACTTATTAAAATCTGGGGAGAAATTAATAAGAAGAGAAAAAGTTCTTTTTTTCTCTCTCTTTCTTTCTTAATTTATTATAATGAAAAATATGAGTCCGTAGAAGGGCAATGAAGTAGAATTAAGTGTAATTCCATTAAAGTGGCAATTAATTAGGAAGGAGAGAGAGGGATGTTCAATGCTAAAAGTTTTGACACATCTAATCTCTTACTATAATATGTGAGAAAAATCTAGTGTGACTGGTCGCACAGCAAACAACCTTCGGTAATTTAATGTTGTGTGCATGTCACACTAGATTTTTTGTGGCGAGATACAGTTAGTTAGGAATTCAAGATATAATTTTTTTTTTTTTTTTTTAATAAAAAACATTTAGACTTTTTTCTCATTCACACTCACACTCACACACACATTCACAGTCTTTTCGGCAACTCAGGCCATATAATACTTTGACGATTACAACAATGGAGGGGGTTTCAGGTATTTCTATTAAGGGTGTCTAACTTTAAATATAAAATTCATGGTCATAGCTCACTCAATTCCTTCATGCTTAAAATCGAACAGACATACAGACAGACAGTCTATGTCGCGAAACCACTTTTTTGTATTCAGGGGACCTCAAAACGCGTATATCCATCAAAATCTCGACATCGAATTTTCGACATGACTAATACTTTCTCTATAAATATTAACATATATTAGAGGTAAGAGAAAGTAAAAATAAGCTGGATGAGATGCAGAATTAGGTGAAAAAATAGAGATCTTTTTTTTACTTTCTCTTACCCTATATATGAATTATACAGATTTTTTATGCGAGGCCAAGCATCCCATTGCCCCCAGGAATCGAACCCGGGATCTCCGCCTTTCCGGGGCATAGGCGTGCTGTCCATTGCACCAGGCTGGACCCTCGAGCTACACCAATAAAACTCACTTATTAAAACCAAGTCCAGGGCTAAATAGAAAACACACTTGCGGAAAATTTTGTCCCGTAAGGTTGATAGCGTCATGCTCCCACCGGACTTCCATCTACATGACTCTACAGTACTCACTATTAGTGAGTGAGTTATGTAAGTCTAGGGATATACTTTGACTATATAAAAAGATTTGTTCGTTTTTTCATTGGGTTAGTAAATTTAAACTTTCATACTAAATGTTTTTTTTTTACTTACTTATATATGCGACTCAACAATCAATATGCCATCTTAATTGTCATTCCCTGCCCTACAATCCTTCATATTGTTTATGCATATACTCGGTTTCCTCTTCTTACAATTAGAACAAACAATCAAAATGGTGACTCGGGGTTAGTTGGCACACAAAACATGGGCCAAGTTGACACATAATATAATACTCATCAACAACTTTTATACCGCTATAAATATACTTTCCTCTACAATATTTTTGTTCTCGAGCCCTTACTCTCCATTTTTAAACATGTTGTTGCGTTATTAATTGATGTTCAAATACTAATTATTATTATTTGAAGCAAAAACGACGTCAGGAACAATGCTACAAGCAGCAAGAATGATAATGTTGAAGCAACAGTGTCTCAACAAACATATTTATGAATAAACATGTTTATAAACAGTGTTTTTAATTAATCGATTATTTCCCAGAATCGATTATTGGGCAAAACAAAATGCTTTTGAAAAGATGGGATGAGACTCGTATACTAAAAAAAAAAAAGTTCAGATGGTTTTAACCAGAGGGAAAAAATGGAAATTTTCTAGAGAAAAAAAAGCTATATTTTTTCTTCATAATCGATCATTTTTTCCCAATAATCGATTATTTTTTCGTCTGTCCGGGCCCAACAATCGATTATTTTTCATAATTGATAATCGATTATTTTTCTTCATAATCGATAATCAATTATTTTTTTTTCCCATACTCGAACATCCCTAGTCAACACACATTTGATGTGGAATTAGCCAAAGAAGAATTTTTATTTTATTATTTTATTTAATTCAATTGTAATGAGAGTGAAACACTTGTTAAACTTTTACCTAAAGATTCGAAAAAAAAAAATTAATTATATTAAACATAAATACTCTTTTCACTTGTTAGTTTTTTAATGAATTGTGTTAATCATAGATCGACAAGGCGGAGATATGAAAGAGCACGCAATGCATCTCTCGGTCTGAATGATTTCGAGCATAAATTTCATCCTCCACTCAAAGATATATAAGACTGTGGGGTACTAAGATGGAAGCATTATTAATAAAGTTTAACACCTAGAGAGAGAATGAATTTAGTTTTAGTGTTTTGTTTTGGACTTGTGGCGGTTGCTTCATCAGACAAATATGAACCCACTGTGCTTCACTCGTTTTATAATATGTATAAGGATTGTGGAGGGTTTTCGGCCCTTGAGGAGTGTCTTTCATCTAAAGTGGCTGTGGACTTAGATCGTTGGGCAAAGGGCCGACACTATTCCCTTAAGTGATTGGCTAGTGCTCAAGAGATCGAGCTCGAAGGACCAAGACGCAGCCCCTTTGACTGAGGAAGCTTTGGAGATGACCTTGCCTCGGAGTGTTGGTAATCGACAGGAGAGGTTAGACGCCATCATCATGGACAAAGTGGCGGGTATCGTCACCGGCAGAAATCTTCAGTTCCAATGGAATCCAAGTTCCGGTCTGGAGGTCGATGAACAAGGACGAAGTAAGTAAAGTGATTTCCAAATATTTATTTGACAACTTTCTATTTTCTACGAGTAAATTAAAATTATAAATAAAAAAAAAAAATAATTTTGAAGAGAGTGCGAAAGGAATACAAAATTTAAAGAAAACTTTATAAATATTTTAAATAAAGTTTATTTAAGAAAAAATAAATAAATAAATAAATAAAAGTTTCCAAAGATTGGATTTACATGCAAATAAAATTGATATAACCTTTGAAAACTTTTCCCTTTAATAAAAAATAAAATTTAATTATAGTCAAATAAATATGTAAAATTTTTCGAATTGAACAAAAATAAAAAATTATTTATATAAAATTGACCTAGATTATTCTTTTAGTAGAAATAAATATAAAATTTGAATTAATAATTGGGAATTGTTCGCTTTTTTTGTTGGAATCAACTCTATCCTCTCCAAGGGCGGTCCCAGAGGGAGGGTTAAGGGGGTCGTGACCATGGGCGTCCGCAGGGGGGCAACCAGGCACTTGCCCCCCCCCCTGGAAAATTAAAATGATACAAAAAATGTATAAAACAAAAAAAAAATACAAAAAATCTTTCACAGTATACATCCACCTTGCCGCGGTGAGAAAGCTTTAAATACTAAGAGATGTATAACATTATTAATATCAAAATACGTTTTTTTTAACTTATCTGGAAGTGACTTGCCCCCCCTGCAAAAAATCCTTGCCCCCTCTGCAAAAAATTCCTGCGGACGCCCTTGGTCGTGACCCCCCAAAATCTTTTTTTTTTAACACACACTTTTTTCCCACTCACTCTCCCATTCACACAATCTTTTCGGCAACTTAGGCCATTTAAGACTTAAACGATACTTATATTTGATTAATATATTTATTGGGGTCCAGGCCCATTTATTTATACTAAAAAAAAAAAGTGGCTCCCAAAATGTAAGGCTAGGACTCGCCCTTGATCCTCTTCTGCATGATCTTCCATTCGCTTCACCTGCTATGGAAGAGAATTTTAACCCCTCCCCTCCTCCCCCTCCGTGGCTGAGATGCTAGAGGCGTTGACAAATGTCAATATTGAGCGGTCTTTAAATTTAAATCATAGGGCGCGGGTTCGAATCCCAGGCAGTCCTAATGAATATTTATTTCAATAAGTTGCTAACATCACAAAACTTTCTTTATACCTCTGATAGTTAATTAAATGTGAAAAAACTTCTTTTTTTACACTCGAAGCTTAAGCGTGTTCTTGATTACTAAATCAATGATTTGCTATCGGGATCGGATAAGTTTGCTAGTTGAATAGACCAGAAGTGATGCAACCGCCCCTTGGAGAATCAAAAGAAGGGCTTATCTCTTCCCCCCTTCATTACACCATGAATTTCGACCCTCTCTTTCACTCATCTTTCTAGTACCCCAAAGTTAACATTTGAAAACCACCACTAGACAACTTTTTTTTTATTTTTTAAACATTCACACTCACATTCACACAGTCTTTTCGGCAACTTCAGGGCCATTTAAGACTTTTAACGATACTCAGTATGTTTAATATATATCTATTGGGGGTAGAGTGCCTACCTCCTATACCAAACGTCGCGGGTTCGGACCCAGGAGTCCGATGATTTGTTTAAGCCATTTGGATACCAGATGGCTTAAGTAGTTATACCCTGAACCCCAATATA
>JAKCPI010023439.1:0-15640 GCA_023213315.1 Euborellia annulipes | reverse complement strand
TTTTCCAACCAGGGGGACTGACGTAGGGCTAATGAGCTTATATATTAATAACAAAAAAAAAATAATAATAATAATCTGAGTTACTATATGGATAAAATAAAATTAACCTGTTTATTAAAATCATTACAAACAATTGAAATCAAAGTTACAAATTGTGCATTTCAAATTCGACTCCAAAGGTTAACCCATTTTGTAGAATGGCCCATATATAAGCTTATAAATTAATAGATTGGTATGTAATAAATTTATCTCTCAAAGGTGAGACAAGAGAAGATAGAAATAAAGTTAAATTACGCCCCTTTTTTTTTTTTTACTTTATTTCAACCTTCCAGAGAGACCAAATTGTTAGAAGATAAAAAAAAAAGATTTTTTTTTTGGAAACAAGAATAAATAAAATGAAGTTTTTTTCATATAAATATCATATATTAATTTTTTTTTTTTTTTTTTTGGAGACAAGATTGAGATTGTGTTGGGCAAGACAAGGAGCTTTTGGGCTTTTAAGGGCCTTTTGGGGCTTGCACGTGTTTAGGACAGCTGCTGGGCCCAGCCCTTCTTCGTTTCCGTCCTCTCGAGAGGGACCGGCCCGGAAGTCACAAACACTTTGCTTTTAGAAATTATGAAATTTTATATTTGTCTAGCTTTAAAACAGATATTGGGAACCTGCGACCCCGAACCCGCCGCATGTGCTGAATAGACAAATAGATCGCAGTAACGATCCCGTCCTTAATTTTGGAATCATTTTAAAAAATATTACGAAATTCTTGACCTCGAAACTTTATTTATAATTAAGCCCAAAGTCAATAACAATTACAAATAAAGAAGAATTTTTTTTGAAATTTGTATCATTATAACGTTTTTAATTAAAAAATAAATTGCATTAAAATACTCCCAATTTTTTTTTTGAAGGGCTCTTGTTTTCTGAAAGCTTCACAATCCCTGCTTTAAAATTTCCATTGCCCATTCAATGTATGCCCTGAGGATGGGTGCGACTAGCGCCTGAAACGTCGGCAACAAAGTATACAAAAATTTTTATTTACCCTGGCTGCTGTTCACCAGGAGGGCTCCTGGTCCCTCTTCCAAATTAATTTAGAAATATTTATATAGGAGACCCACTAGGTCGAGCTTTGTGTTTAAAAAAAAAAAAAAATGGAATTTTTCTAGTCTGTGAATTGGTCAGCCAATATATAGTTTAAGATAAAAGCGGGATGAGTTTTTGTTTTGATTGGTCTCGTACTAGGACTGCCATTATCCTAGCTCATTCACCGCAAAAACGTTCGAGACCAGGGGACGCAATTTTGCCCAATCAAAACTCATCTCGTAAATGGCCTTTAATTTAATTAACAAGGAACTGATGAAAGTATTATATAAATTAGTGTAATGTCCGAATTTATTTTAAAACAATGGCTACCACACATCCGCGAAATCTTTTTTGTGCATCTCCATCATTTATTTATAATAATTATTATTCTCCTTGGCAGCAGCAGCTTCTCGATCAACTTGGATGGAGGTAAGTTATTTAAAAAGTTAATTAAAATCAAGATTAATTTTAATTTTGTATTTATTTCTCTTCCAACAGGTCAAGTGTTTTGCAAATTTCACTTTCAATTTTTTTTTTTTTTTTTTTTTTTTTTTTTAATAAATAAAATAATGACTTGTCTTGCCTTGAAAGAGAAATTTATACATGATTTAATTATTTTATTACTATAACTTACACCAATAAATGATAACACAGTATTCCTTAAGAAATATAAAAATGTATTACATAAAAGTTAGATTGTAAAGATCAAATAAGGAATTTTATAAATTAACGTTGTAACATATAAAAAATTGTAATTTTCAGGTGTTGAAAATGGAATAAAAAAAAAAAAAAAAAAAAAATTTGAAAGTGAAATTTGCAAAACACTTGACCTGTTGGAAGAGAAATAAATACAAAATTAAAATTAATCTTGATTTTAATTAACTTTAAATAACTTACCTCCATCCTAAGTTGACGAGTAAGCTGCTGCTGCCAAGGAGAATATAATCCTCGTCTACAAAATATTTAAAAAATAATTATTATGTTCTAGTGTACTATTCTACTTAAAGAATGCTACGAATTCGTGATTAATATCTCGTGTTTATTTGCTCGTGTTTTTGTTACATTAATTTTTCAACAATCACTCTTAACAATAACGATCTAACACACTCACTCTCTGCTTCCTTGACTACTCATACTCTACAATAATATAGCCATGTTATAAATATAACTATAATTATCAGATTGCCCTCGGGGCATGGCGTAGGAGGTTAGCGTGCTAACCTCGTATACCAAACGTCGCGGGTTCGGACCCCAGGCAGCCCGATGATTTTATTTAAGCCAATTGGATACCAAATGGCTTAAATAAGGAGTACCTGGACCCCATATATGTATATTTATTAATAACGGTTATCGTCTAAAGTCTTAAATGGCCTGAGTTGCCGAAAAGACTGTATGAATGTGTGTGTGAGTGTGAGTGTGAATGAGAAAAAAGTGTGAATGTTTTTTATAAAAAAAAAAAAAAAAAATTATCAGATTAATAACAAGTTTTTGGCACCTCCCCGTTAAAACTCGGTTGATATTAGATGATGTTCTTTGTCGAAATATCCAACCATATGCTCTTAAAAGAAGTCATTAATTAAGCATTAATGATAAAAGTTTTTGTTGCCATCTGGTCATCTTCAGAGACAAGGCCATTGGCGAAGAGCAAGGTCGTCCTGATCATTTTTATAGCTTCAACTTCCACCAAGTCCTGAACCAGTTCTCAAATGAGTTCAATTCTCTTTCGTTCTTTCAATATTTATATGTTTTTGTCAAATTCGTTTAGAAGGAAAAATGCTTTTAAAACGCCCAATCGTTTTTAAGTGCATTCTCTTTTTTAACATCTCTCCATTTCCTTTGTAAATACTTAATAACAACTTAATGAGTAATCGGTGATTTTTTTTTTTTTTTATCAAGGTAATTACTACGAAACGGATTTTACTCTTAACTTAATTTTGATGATCTTTTTTTAATCGGAGAATCTATTCAATGATTTTTTCGGTATAAATATTCATTCCATGGGATTGAAATGAATAAAATAAAACCAGTTTTTTTTTTTTTTTTTAATAGAGAAAATACAAATGAAGTTCATTAGTTAAGAATATTAGAATGCATAAATTCGCTTGCTAATGGACTTTCGATTAATTGCTCCAGCAGACTCAAATATATTTATTTTCTGTTCTAAAATATAAAAAATTCCTGGTCTTTTTTTTTAAGTGAAACTTTTTTTTGATTGCCTCAATTTTTTCGCTGTTCTATCAGCATGTCGCGTTACAAGCCACAAATAATGACGTCACAAGCCATGACGATAAAAATACGAAAGTTGAAATCTAATATATGACTAGAGACCGGATAAAAAAGCATAAAAAAATGGAAAAAAAGTGCTTAAAAAAGCATAAAAAACTTGAATGAAAAGTTGTTAAATAAGCATATAAGTTGAAAAAAAGCATCTAATAAGCAATTTTTACTAATACCAATGGCGTATACAAATTTTTTTTTAAAGAAACTAAATTTATTCCGCCCCGCCCTGCGAAAATTTTTTTTTTTGCGAAACCAAATTTTTTTCACCCTGCGGAAAAAAATTTTTTTTACAGTGCTATATTCTTTCACACTGCGGGGTTTTTGGAAAATTTGGGGGGAGGGGGGCAACCCCCCCCCCCCCCCCCCCTTATATACGTCCCTGGTGTATGCGTGTGTGAATGGGAAAAAAAAGTTATTTAATAAAAAAAAAAAAAAAAAATTATAAATATTCGTAAAATAAGTTCAAATAAGCACGAAAGGGAAAAAAAAGCATAAAAACTCAAAAAAAAGCCCAAAAAAGCATAAAAAATGCAATCTCAATGCACTTGGTTTTTCCTAATTCGTATAGAAATTAAATATCTAATGGCTGCTTATAAAATTCAGCAATAAGCATTTTGCTTAAAATCCGGTCTCTATATATGACGAATTATAAAAAAATAATTGTGAGATTTAATTATTCAATTTTTAAAATTGATAAAATATAATTTTTAAAATAATTCAAATCTTCAATTACTAAATAAATATTGTTCTCAGTTTTTAACATGCCTCTATTGATTTCCCATTTTCCAATTATTAAGTTAAGATTAAAAACGCGATTTTAATACCCTTAATTGAATAATTTTCGAAAATTTTCTGTTAAACGCCTACGATCCGAAAAAGTTTCACTTGCATCGTGATTTCATAAAACCACACAATTTTATTTTTATTTTATTTTTTTTGCTTTTTGAGGAATATAAGACCTTCCAGTAACCAAAACACGAAAACGAATTTATTCAATGTACCAAGGTATAAATTACATTCAAAATGATATTAAAAAATAATATATTTTAATGTTTTATGAATGTGGAGATTTATTTAATCAGGATTCGCAGAAACTTTGCTGCCAGGAGATTAAATAAAAAAATCTCATATTTAATTTTTATACGCCGACGTTTCGGTCGTCAAAGTAAAAAGAAATTGTATATGATTGCAATGAACATTAAAATACTTGATATCTTGTATAATTCATATATTTGCCCTGATGAAGGTCGTGATTGACAACCGAAACGTCGGCGAATAAAAATTTAAATAAAAGAATTTTTTTTTTTTTTTTTTAACAAAAAACATTCACACTTTTTTCTCATTCACACTCACATTCACACACACATTCACACAGTCTTTTCGGCAACTTAGGCCATATAAGACTTTGACGATAACCGTTGTAGAATATATATCTATTGTGGGGTCAGGCATTTCTATTTAAGCCATCTGGTATCCAAATGGCTTAAATAAAATCATCGGACTGCCTGGGTCCGAACCCGCGACGTTTGGTATAGGAGGTAGGCGCGCTACTTACTACGCCAAACCCGGGGGTCAAATAAAAGAATTTAATCTCCTGGCTGCGAAGTTCTTGCGAATCCTGGTAATATATTTTATCCGGAGGGCGGAAAAAATTTAAAAAAAAAAAAAAGATAAAATGATATGAATTTTTTATAGAAAATAAAGTTTCGGTTTCGGCTGAAAATCTTGTTTTGGTCGGACCCTAGTTTTTATAACTATGTGTTTTTTGAATTATGTGTATTTAATAAGTTTTACTTTCTCTTACCTATGTATATATGTAATATATATATATAGAGAGAAAGTATTGGATTCATGTCAAAAATTCGATGTCGAGATTTTGATGGATCTTCACGTTTTGAGGTCCCCTGAATCCAAAAAAGTGGTTTTCGCGACATGGTCTGTCTGTGGGTGGGTGGGTGGGTGGGTGGGTGTGTGTGTGTGTCTGTGTTCAATTTTAAGCATGAAGGAATTGAGCTACGAGGTTGAAATTTTATATTTAAGTTAAACACCCCCGGGACCGGAAAAATAAGCTTTTAATCAAAATCGGCCAAAGAGTACTAGTACTTTACTGATGTACTTTTTCAGTTTTTTTCGATTTTCTCAAAATTTGCTCCAACGATTTTTTTTAAAATTCAAAAATCAATTATTTTTTAGATTCTCTTTAAAATGTATATTCTCATTTTGTGATTGAAATCTTCTGAAGACCACTTTACTCTTGTATTTAATAGGGAAGATAGGAGAAATGGTTGCCATGGTAACAAAATATAAATATTTTCCCATACTTATAAATTTTACATCGGCCCCCGGGTTTGGCGTAGTAGGTAGCGCGCCTCCCTCCTATACCAAACGTCGCGGGTTCGGACCCAGGCAGTCCGATGATTTTATTTAAGCCATTTGGATACCAGATGGCTTAAATAGAAATGCCCTGACCCCACAATAGATATTTTCTCTACAACGGTTATCGTCTAAAGTCTTAAATGGCCTAAGTTGCCGAAAAGACTGTGTGAATGTGTGTGTGAGTGCGAGTGTGAATGAGAAAAAGTGTGAATGTTTTTAAAAAAAAAAAAAAAAAATTTTACATCTGAATTTAAATGTTCCGTACTGTCGGGAACTAAATATATGTCGACTAGGGTCCGACCGAAACAAGATTTTCAGCCGAAACCGAAACCGAAACCGAATATTCGGCCTCAACCTTAGTTTCGGCCGAAACCGTAACCGAAACCGAAACTTGTATTTCCTATAAAAATTTTTTTTTCATTTTACCTTTTTTTTTTTTTTGAATTTTTTTTCCCTCCCGTGAAAATCATTTTACCTTTTTTTTAGGGAGACTAAAATTTTTTTTCCCTCAATAGGCCAGTCAATATCGACATTTAAATCGCAAAACGTAAAGTATTCCTGCATTTTTGGTATGTTATTTGGACCCCTTGGGGGAGTGCGAAACCACATTTTGCAATTAAAAAAAAGTTGTGCTTCCCGCGTAGCACGAGAAAAACTGCGTAATTTTCGCACTTTTTTCAGTTTTTGCAGTTTAATTCAAAAGCTATGGGCTTTTTGACATTTGTTGCTTATAGCATTTTCAAAGTATATTAAATTTGAAACAATTCAAGCCAATTTGCAGCTCCGTATCTCTAATAGTTTTTGAGATATGATAATTGAAAAATGTACAAGATTTTCACAAATGTTACAATTTTCAGTTTTGCTTATGTTTAAAGCCGAATATCGGCTTAACCGCTCAAGTTTAGAGAAAAGTTGTGATAAATTGAGTTTTAGCACATTTAATTACCTTTCATTTAAGCGCAGTACGGGGTCAGTAACCCTTGTAGTTTTCTTGTAATCGTAAAAAAACAAAAATTGCAGTAATAGTCCAGTCAAATTTCACATTAAATTCGCAAACCCCCCAAGTAACGCTGCATTTTTGGTATGTTATTTTGACCCCTTAGGAGAGTGTGAAACCACATTTTGCAATCAAAAAAAAGTTGTGCTACCTGCATAATACGAGAAAAATTTCAAAATTTTCGGACATTTTTCAGTTTTTGCTGTAAAATATGGGCTTTTGACATTAGTTGTTATCATCATTTTTAAAGTGCATTAAATTTCAAACAATTGAAGCCAAACCACACCTTCGTAAGTTTAATAGTTTTTGAGATATGATACAATTTCATGTAGGGCTATTTAAAACTTGTATTATTGGAATTTTTGTTTTTTAAGTTTATAGGAGAACTATAAGAGCTAATGACCCCTGTTTTGCGCTTAAATGAAAGGTAATTAAATGTGCTAAAACTCAATTTATCACAACTTTTCTCTTAGCATGAGCCGTTATGTCGATATTCGGCTTAAAACACAACAGAAATTTTAGAATTTTTAATTTTATTTATGTTTAAAGCCCAATATCGACATAACGGCTCATGCTAAGAGAAAAGTTGTGATAAATTGAGTTTTAGCACATTTAATTACCTTTCATTTAAGCGCAAAACGGGGTCATTAGATCTTATAGTTCTCCTATAAACTTAAAAAACAAAAATTCCAATAATACAAGTTTTAAATAGCCCTACATGAAATTGCATCATATCTCAAAAACTATTAAACTTACGAAGGTGTGGTTTGGCTTCAATTGTTTGAAATTTAATGCACTTTAAAAATGATAATAACAACTAATGTCAAAAGCCCATATTTTTTTAATTAAACTGAAAAAACTGAAAAATGTCCGAAAATTTTGAAATTTTTCTCGTATTATGCAGGTAGCACAACTTTTTTTTGATTGCCAAATGTGGTTTCACACTCTCCTAAGGGGTCAAAATAACATACCAAAAATGCAGCGTTATTTCGCATTTGCGAATTTAATGTGAAATTTGACTGGACTACAAGTGCAAATTATTTGACCTTTTTTTTTTTTTTTTGCATGCGAGTCTCATCCCATTTTTTCAGACTCTGGTTTCGGCCGGCCGAAAGGTTCGGCCACTTTTTGGCCGAAACCGAAACTACGGCCGAAACCATGATTTTTGGCCGAAACTGGCCGAAACCGTAACCGAAACCGAATATTCGGTCGGTTCCTAATGTCGACACAAAAAATCTGGTGTGACAAGCACAGAACACAACTTTCGATTACCGAAGGTAAGAGAAAGTTGTGTGCTGTGCGCCAGTCACACCAGATTTTTAAATTATCTGTTTTGTAAAACTATGTGTATTTTTGTTTATGTGGTTTTTATAGCTATGTGCTTTGTTAACTATTTTTGTTTTTAAATTTTTTTAATTTGTTAATTATTTAAAAAAAAATATATGCCGAAGATGTATGGCCTTAAAGCCAAACATTAAATTAAAAAAATCTGGTGTGACTGGCGCACAGCACACAACTTTCTCTTACCTTCGGTAATCGAAAGTTGTGTTCTGTGCTTGTCACACCAGATTTTTCGTGTCGAAATATATTTAGTTCCCGACAGTACGGTACATTTGAATTCAGATGTAAAATTTATAAGTATGGGAAAATATTTATATTTTGTGTTACCATGGCAACCATTTTTCCTATCTTTCCTATGAAATACAAGAGTAAAGTGGTCTTCAGAAGATTTCAATCGCAAAATGAGAATATACATTTTAAAGAGCATCTAAAAAATAATTGATTTTTGAATTTTAAAAAAAATCGTTGGAGCAAATTTTGAGAAAATCGAAAAAAACTGAAAAAGTACATCAGTAAAGTACTAGTACTCTTTGGCCGATTTTGATTAAAAGCTTATTTTTCCGGTCCCGGGGGGTGTTTAACTTAAATATAAAATTTCAACCTCGTAGCTCAATTCCTTCATGCTTAAAATTGAACACAGACACACACACACACCCACCCACCCACAGACAGACCATGTCGCGAAAACCACTTTTTTGGATTCAGGGGACCTCAAAACGTGAAGATCCATCAAAATCTCGACATCGAATTTTTGACATGAATCCAATACTTTCTCTCTATATATATTAACATATACATAGGTAAGAGAAAGTAAAAAAATCAAAGAGGAGTCAGGGGAACTGGCAAAAGCAGTCGTTGCTGCAAAGCAATGCCAAATCACGGCTAATTCTTGGATTGGTGGCTCCCAATAATAAGCGAGAGGGAAAAAAAAATATATAAATTTTTGCAAGAAATATATTTATATTCTAAACCACTTTGATGCGTATATCGTCGATATTTTCAATTCAATATTCAATTGGTTTTATCGGATGGCCTTGATAAACTTGTTCCTCATCACTAAAATACCTAGACCGTAAAAGGCCGGATATAAGCAGATCTTTGTGGAAGTCGTTCGTAGTGGATTATACAAAGGGGAAAAAAATCGTTATAAGTAAACTCTATATTTATTTGAATTATCTAAACACCTGGATTTCTGGAACGAATGAAGACCTTGAAGGGTCTCTGCCAAATGGGGGTCTTATTTATGAAATTCTAAAGGAATTCATATTATAAATAAGTAGCAAGAGTTCTTCTCAAATATAATATATGTGAATAGCAGCCAGGAAAAATCAAATCAAAGACAAAAACAAAATCAATTTTTATCAGATTTTCCTTTATTTGATCGTCGACGTTTCGGTAGCCAGTCACGCCCTTCCTCAGGATCTATGATCGATATAATAAAGTAACAGCAAAGACAATCATTTTTCTTCCCCCTCATATTCCCTCCATAATTACAATCAATCGTCAAACAAATACAGATGGAGGTATTTCTAACGGAAATTGAAATCGTGTATGAAACATTCAGTTTGTCACATATTGAAATTTTATTGTTTCTTACACGATTTCAATTTTCGTTAGAAATACCTCCATCTGTATTTGCTTGATTGATTGTTCTGAGGAAGGGCGCGACTGGCGTCCGAAACGTCGACGATCAAATAAAGGAAAAATCTGATTGTTTTTGTCTTTGATTTGATTTTTCCTGGCTGCTATCCGCTCTTAGCAAGTTAAACAGCCATATTCTCCATCATAATATGTGAATTGTTAAAAATCCCGGCACCGCGGGATTCAACAAGTAAAGAAGAAGAATAGTAAATAATTAAATTATTTTTGGCGGAAGTGTATAGCTGATAATATGTAAATGTAATGGTTTCTGGATCTCCAATCAATAAATGTGATGCGGAAAACGAAAAGGGACCTCTTGTCCGAAATTTCACAAATTGAATTATTGTTATTTTATTGTAAAGGATAATTTCCTGAACGACCTAAAGACCAAAACCACAATGATATCTCACTTTAAAAAATATATAATATATCAGTTTGGTACTATCAGTCTTTGAGAATCATCCATAATTTTTTTTTTTTAAATCTTGCGTTGGATTGCACCTCTGCGGTCCTTTTAATCACTGAATGACTTATTTCAAGATGCCAAGTATCTTCTTCCCGGGTCATATAAATGTAAAAAAAAAACTTTCATTGCTCTAGCTCTTAAGCGGGCTACACACGTAACTGCAAACCTGACAAGCATGCATGTGCAATCTTTTTGAACCAGCAAGCACTAATTCCTTTCGGCACAAGCATGCTTGTGCAAGCAACAGCTTTTGCTGAAAATTAACCTAAACATGTCAAACTCGGAAGGTTATTTATTCGAAGATAACAAGAAATACTCACTTGCTTGAAACAGAGACACAATAAATATTAATATTTAAATGAATTAATATATATTAAATAAATATCAAATGTCAATACGTCTATAAAATGGCGGAGAGGTTTGCTTGAGCAAATATGCTTGTGCATGATTAAAATTCAATCGAGCATCAAGCGGCTTGCACAATTAAAATGCTTGCGCAAAATTTTCCTACAGTTTGCTTTTACAAAAATTCGTTTATCCGTTTTGCTGCTTTTATAGTTTCTGAGATAATTTGGTCAAGCGTTTTTATAGTGGTGGTACCGCTGCGATGTACAGAACGAAAGCACACCTTTAAATGAAGCTCTATAAAATTTCATGAGTCTAGTTCATATAGTTCTGAGATATTTTTGTAAGAACAGAGGACAGAAGATTGACAATTATAGATATACTCTATGTACAGTAATTAAAATTTAATTAGAGGAACGAAAAAACTCATCGTTTTAATTTGGACAATATTTAACTTAACAATGCGCTATTTAATTGCCTTTTAATTAAAAACTTATGCAAAAAAAAAAAAAAAGAATCAAAAGAAATATAATGTTTCACATTAAGAAGGGAATCCAAAACAGACGACTTATTTATTTCGAGTTATCCCAGCCGGAAATGCTGATGAATTTGACCTTGAAAACATTCATTATCGTTGTCGGTGGAACAGAACATAACACACACCCGAGGGTCTCGGTCGGAAATATTCTAATTCAGAATTAAACTTCGAATTTTATTCTAATTATTTAGTCTCTCTGCTAGGACATAATAATTCACTTGTGACCAAGGGCGGATACAGGGGGGGGGGGGGGGGGGTAAAGGGGGTAATTACTCCCCCTGAGATTTGAAAAAAATACTTTTTTTTCGAAAAAAAAATGTGTTTTTAATGTAAAATTTTAAAAATTAATACTTAAAAATTTGATTTATATTTATATTCTGGCAAACAAGTACAGAATGCGCTTTTAAATTACCGAAATTAAGAAAAAAATGTGTGCTGTGCGATCAGTCACTCCAGATTACCCCCCTCCCCCGAGAAACACCTCTGGATCCGCCACTGCTTGTGACATTTGATTCAAAAGCGTATTTTCGCGACTCAAGAGGGTACTACTTAAATGAAATATAAAATTTCAACCTCTTAGCTCAACTCATTTCCTTCACACAGACCATTTCGAGGACCCATTTTTTTTTTTTATTTTTTTATCTCGATGAACCTCAATTTCCATTAAAATCTCGACATTGAATTTTTGACATGCAATACTTTTTCTCTATATATTAACAAATATAATAAAAAGATATAAAAGAAAGTAAAAATGTTCAAAATCTGGTGTGCGTGTCGCACAGCACACAACTTTCTCTTACCTTCGGTAATCGAAAGTTGTGTACTGTGCTTGTCTCCAGGGCCGGATCTAGGAGGGGGCAGTGGGTGCATTTGCCCCGGGCGGCAGATATCAGGGGCCGACAAAGAAATATTTACTAAAAAAAAGGTAAAATGATATTAATTTTGTTTAGAATATTTTAAGGAGGGGGCAGCAAATTAAATTTTACCCCCCCCCTAAAAAAATCTCGTAGTTCCGGCCCTGCTTGTCACACCAGATTTTTCGTGTCGACATATATTAAGTTTCTGCCGATATATTAGAATTCACGAGGTAAAATTTATAAGTATGGGAAAATATTTATATTTTGTTACCATGGCAACCATTCTCTTATCTTCTCTATGAAGTACAGGAGTAAAGTCTGCTTCAAACAATTTCGATAGCAAAATGAGAATATACATTTTAAAGAGCATCTAAAAAATAATTGATTTTTGAATTTTAATCAAAATTCGGATAGGTGAAAAGGTGAAAAAAAATCTGCAGCTAGTTGTGTTTCATTATTTTATTCCCACCACGTTGACGTTTCGATCCCGGTTGGGATCATCCTCAGAACAGGTGGGTGTCATGTATGTGTATATTTGTAAATTTCAATCATATATAATATACAGAACTCAAAGATAAATAAATATAAATAAATTATATTAGTTATGATATAATTGAAAGTAAATGGCCAAGAGAGACTTCAGATTCGTCTTGCGACGTGACCATCGTCTCTCTTGACCATTTACTTTCAATTATATCATAACTAATATAATTTATTTATCTTTGAGTCCTATATATGAACCCTGTTATTCAATGGTGTGCAAAGACCAAAAAATTCAAAATTGAGTTAAGCATGGAATATTGTTTCAAATGCTTTAATTAATAGTATTTTTATGAAATATGTCCTAAAAAATTTATTTTTAATGTAAAAGCATAAAATTATTTTTACAATATTTCAATGCAGGATTTTACATTTTTCAATAATGATTTAAGTACTTAACATGTTGTTTCGTAATACTTAATTTGAAAAGAACAATTTTTCATTTATGCGTCAAGTGCAAGACATCGTAAACAACTATACGCTTGAGATATATTGTTGCGTTTATGCCCTAAGTATTTTCAATTATGAACACCGGCATCGCCATTGTTTAGAGGTATTTAATATAAACTCAAGAAAATATTAATTTTATTTATTTCAAATTTATATATTCAATACACTATTACTATATTTCATTTGTTGAAATTTAATACAAGTATTTCATAACCTACAAAAATTATCAATAGTTATATTATAATTCATTTTTTACTTTCTTTTAGCCTAATTCTATAATGTTTTCTATCTTTTTCTATGAACCGAATTTCTATGAATCGAATTTTCCAATTAACAATAAATTAATATCGTTTAATTGAGTTTTAACCAGTGTGATTTTAACAACCAATAAAAAGTTATTTACCAAATAATATTATATATATTTTTTCCCTTAAATAAACAAAAATCATTTTTTTTTTTGAAAAATGAGAAAATTTTCTCTGAATTCGTAGACGTCAAAATTTAATTTTTTGATATTATTCCTGATAATGAAAATGAAGATGAGGATGAGGATCAGTGCGATTTCGAAAAGACAACAAAAATAATATTAGGTTAGGTTAGGTTGAAGTGGCCGTAATATTAAGTCGATTTCATGACATTAGCTTCTCGCACCGGAGTCCCGGTTCGCTTCCCATCCCAGTGAGAAAAATTTATTTCATTTGATTTGACGACAAATCATTTGAAATAAATAGGGATGGGGTCTAAATGGCCTTAGATGCCGAAAAAGACCTTAAAAAAAAAAAAAAAAAAGTCTATTTCATTATTATAACTTTGATTTACTGTTTCCAAGCTATTTATTCAGAAATTAATTGATGAGAAAATTTTGTTATCACTTTGTATTTAATTTTAAAATATTAATACTATTTAAAATTGATGAATGTGATTTTGATAAAAAGTTTCTATGCTACTAGTATTAAATATAAAGAGACTTTGAAGCATTTTTGCAAATATAATTGGACTTAGAGAATTTTTTCAATCATGGGTCAAGGGACTTTGAAGCATTGTTTACAAATATATATCGCACATAGAGAATTTTGTAAAAATAATTTTTTATATTTTATTTTTTTCCTCTAAATTAGTCATATTTTTAGAGATAATTTATGAATATCTGCCATAATTACAGTATTTACTTGCACAATTGACAAAAAAAATGATATATAATCTAATAAAAACAATTTAAATCAGAAAAACTTTAATGTTGATTTTCTCAAAAACTCGATATTTGGTCTTTGACACACCATTGAATAACAGGGTTCATATAATATATGAATGAAATTTACAAATATGCACATACATAACACCCACCTGTTCTGAGGATGATCGCAACCGGGATCAAAACGTCAACGTGGGGGGAATAAAATAATGAAACACAACTAGCTGCAGATTTTCTCCCTTTTCACCTATTCTGATTAAACTACCAGCTATAAGCCCTACGTATTTAATCAAAATTGTTAGATTTTGAGAAAATCGAAAAAAACTGAAAAAGTACATCAGCAAAGTATTAGTACTCTTAGGGCCGATTTTGATTTATTTTCCGCCTCGGGTGGAGGTTTAACTTATATATAAAATTTCAAACTCCTAGCTCAATTCCTTCAACCTTAAAATTGAACATAGACACACAGACAGACCATGTCGCGAAAACCACTTTTTTGGATTCAGGGGACCTCAAAACGTGAAGATCCATCAAAATCTCGACATCGAATTTTCGACATGAATCCAATACTTTCTCTCTATATATATTAACACATATAGAGGTAAGAAAGTAAAAATATTTAATTTATTTTAAAATAATTATTCAAAAATAAATTAATCTTTCATAAAATTTGCTTTCACGTTTATGCCAAGACGTCGATTGATCGATAGTGAGCACAGAATAGAATCGCTAATCTACATTCAAGGTTTGTATCTTGTTGTGTATGTTTATAAATAATCTGATGACTCTTTGGTTGAGGTATCATTTAGACAGGTCCACTCTTGTTTGTTTCTGGACAAACATAATAAAATGCCAATGACCGGAGAAGTATTAACATAAAAGACCTAAGTCCGGCCGCGAGAGGAGGGAGATAACTCTAATGTGCCGTTTGGAGTAATGGAATTGTTTGCTCCTTAAGGGGGTAGAGGAGCGACGTCTAAACGTACTTTAAAAAAAAACTAGACTATTATAAGGAATTTTTCAATGCGGTTTTTTTTTTTTTTTAATGAATTAAATTCATAAGAGATTATTGGGACATCGAGCTATAATTTTTTTAATCACTTATTAAAAAATTATCGTAATTAATTTTTTTGTTATCAAGCAAATACAAAAAACAATCTGTCCCAATAATCTTTAATTTTTTTAAATTTAAAAATGAATTTATTGTTATTATTAATCACATATTAATTAAGAAATTTTTAAAATAAGCTTAGATGATTTATTTAAAAAAGCAACTGTCAAATTAGTTCAGCATTCTTGCAATAGATGGCAGGCTAGTCTAAAGACGATATAGTATTAGCCAGTGGCGTATTCAGGGGGGGGCCTGGGCCTTCTCCAAAACAAAAAATACCTATTGTTTTCCCTAATGATTTTTTTTTTTTTAATAATTATTTTATTAACTCTTATAAATTATAAAAACTAAAAAAAAACTTATAAATAATTGAAAAAATCTCTTATATTTACGAATTTTGTATTAAAATTATTTTTTATTTCAAGAAA
>JAKCPI010023438.1:0-11501 GCA_023213315.1 Euborellia annulipes | reverse complement strand
TTGTGTGATTAAAGTTTTTGTTATATATTTTCTGTTAATATGACGATGTACTTCTTTTCCCCGTTTTCCTAAGAATCCAACTTTGTTTGAAGGAGCGTTCCATATACACTCCGCTGCCTATATCTCTATTACCATCTTTCCTAATATCTCCTTCAGGCACTAACAACAACTTTGAAGAAGAATGTTAGTCATCTGCTCAGAAAATTTAATATAAATAAATTTAAAATCTGGTATGTGTGCTCAGTAATATAACTTTAAACAGTTTTTTGACATTCCTGTAAAATTTTTTCACATAGCAGGATTTAACCCTCAATGCATCTTCAAAATTCTAGGACTCTATTTATCAAAAGTTTTCGACCTCGAGGCCCCTGTCCTAACTTGGAGGAGGTGGGGCCAAAAACCTCAAAAATTTTGGAATTTTTGCTTACATTTCGTAAACTAAGCCTCTGTTGTTCACCATAGTCCTATGCAAAGTTGTAAACCATTACATTTTCTAAAATTTGGTACATAAAACGAATTTGTAGACCCAATATTAACAGAGATACGGCCGGTCAAAATTAGACTTCAAATATTTTGAATTTTTTCAGTTTATATAACATATTTTGTACCCCTGCTCAAATGCAAAGTTGTAAAGTATTTTTTTTTTTTTTTTTTTTTTTAAGGTCCTTCTCGGCATCTAAGGCCATTTAGACCCCATCCCTATTTATTTCAAATGATTTATAGTCAAATCAAATGAAATAAATTTTCCTCGCTTGGGATGGGAAGCGAACCTGGGACTCCGGTGCGAGAAGCTAATGTCTTCTCACTGAGCCACGGCTCCCGGGCATTGTAAAGTATTAAATTTGCTAAAAAATGGTACATCAAACGAATTTATTATCTGTGATACAGACAGTCGACGAAAAATACCCAGAAGCGGCTGAGTGTATCAAAAGCTATTATAAAAATTTTTTTTTAATTTTTTTTTTAATCTAATAAACTTAATTGTTTAAATGAAAAGAACAAATTCAGAGAAAATGGGCTTTTTGGATTTTGGGTTTAGATTTTATTTAGAAAAAAATGTAGGCTCTGGATCGTTTTCGACCCGAAGGTGAGGTGAGGGTTAAGAATCAACGACGTTATAGGCCTACTTTAATTCCGATGGCTCTAAAGGGTGTTCCACACGCTTTTCCTCGGGACCACTCATTCACTATTTAGGTGTTCACAATTCTCTTTGCCTTCAAAAAGTTTTAATTTGTTTACCGACATAATAATTGTATTGTTTACCTATTTAACCATGAATGAGGTTTGGTTTAATAAATTTTTGGTTTACCTATTTATTCATACATTTTTGTAAATATTGCGTCAGAGAAAAAATAAAATTTTCTAGGTTGACTATTAATATATGTCCAAAAATAATTAACAAAATAAATTTCTATTGAATTTTAATTGAAATTCATTCATCAGTCAATGATAAATATTATAAATGAATATTTATTACTTTTACATGATTATTTATAACTAACGAATGAATGATGATGGATAAAATGCAAAGATTAATGAATAGAAATAGTTTAGGAGTTCCCAGGTTTGTTTCTTTTGCATAAACGTGCGTGTATAGGTTCACCAAAAAATTATTTTCTTGAGTCAATCATTATAATTTTTTTTTTTTAATACTTTTCCGGTTGTTTTAACGTTTGAAAACTATCTCTCCTTTTATTTGATGGCCCCGGAGGGCAAACACACCTCTGACAAGATGGCCATTAAAAAAAAAAAGGCAAATTGTATTAAAAATTCTGACTCAAATTACCTTTTGAAACAAAACCCACACAGAGTACTTTCTATGTTGCTAATTCAATTTGATTAATTCTTTTTTATTACCTTTCTCTATATTAAAAATGACAAGTGAGAAAATTTATAAATGGATTATTTGGAGATTTATTAATATCCTAAAAAGGGATTTGTATATATATATTTTTTAATATACACGAAATATAAAATTACTAGCCGCGCCGCCCGCCTTCAGCGGGCTTTGCTCCCTGGACCTCCCCTTCCAGCGCCTGCTGCAGACCCTCTCCTTCTCCTTTTCCTAATTGGATCCTGTTATGCATTAGTGTTTCAAGCGCCAAAAAAATTAAACATTGAGTTAAGCACGGAATATTGTTTCAAATGCTATAATTAATAGTATTTTTTATGAAATTTGTCCTAAAAAAAATTTATATTTAATGTTATTTGCACAATTGACAAAAAAAAAAAAAAAATTATATATATTATCCAATGACCAAACAAAAAATTTTAATCAGGATAGGTGAGAGGAAGAAGAAAATTCGCAGCTAGTTAGATTTCATTTGTTCTGAGGATGGTCCCGACCGGGACCGAAACGTCAACATAATGGGAATAAAAATAATGAAATATAACTAGCTGCGAATTTTCTTCTTCTTCTCACCTATCCTGATTGAACTTTAAGCCCTACGTTTCCAAAAAAAACTTTAATGTTAATTTTCTCAAAACTCGGTAACTGGCGCTTGACACACTAATGCATAACAGGGTCCAATTATGAAAAGAAAATTATAATTACTACGTATTCCAATCCAGTTCTGCTTGAGGATTTGTTTACATTCATAGAATATATAAATCCAAAGAATACATACTGTACAGTAGATATTTCTCTATACATTTCCTATGGGAGAAATCGTAAATTTAGAAATTAATAACTCATAAAGTCATAAGAATTTCGAGACCCGAGTATTTTTCTTGCACTCTCCATAACGTCCTTTATAAGGCAATGGCAAAATGAGCATATACATTTTAAAGAGCATCTAATAAATAATTGATTTTTGAATTTTAATCAAAATAGTAGGAGCGAATTTTGAGCGAAAATTGAAAAACTACATCAGTAAAGTACTAGTATTTTTTGACCGATTTTGTTTAAAAGCTTATTTTCACGCCCTAGAGGGGTGCCTAACTTAAATATAAAATTTCAACCTCCTAGCTCAATTTATTCATGCTTAAAAATCTGGTGTGACTGGCGCACAGCACACAACTTTCTCTTACCTTCGGTAATCGAAAGTTGTGCACTGTGCTTGTCACACCAGATTTTTTGTGTCGACATATATTTAGTTCCCGACAGTACGGAACATTTGAATTCAGATGTAAAATTTATAAGTATGGGAAAATATTTATATTTTGTTACCATGGCAACCATTTCTCCTATCCTTCCCTATGAAATACAAGAGTAAAGTGGTCTTCAGAAGATTTCAATCGCAAAATGAGAATATACATTTTAAAGAGCATCTAAAAAATAATTGATTTTTGAATTTTAAAAAAAATCGTTGGAGCAAATTTTGAGAAAATCGAAAAAAACTGAAAAAGTACATCAGTAAAGTACTAGTAATCTTTGGCCGATTTTGATTAAAAGCTTATTTTTCCGGTCCCGGGGGTGTTTAAGTTAAATATAGAATTTCAACCTCGTAGCTCAATTCCTTCATGCTTAAAATTGAACACAGACACACACACCCACCCACACACCCACCCACACACCCACCCACCCACACACACACAGACAGACCATGTCGCGAAAACCACTTTTTTGGATTCAGGGGACCTCAAAACGTGAAGATCCATCAAAATCTCGACATCGAATTTTTGACATGAATCCAATACTTTCTCTCTATATATATATTACATATATACATAGGTAAGAGAAAGTAAAAATGAACATACACCCACACATCCAGAGACAGACCATGTCGCGAAAACCACTTGTTTGGATTCAGGGGACCTCAAAACGTGTATATTAGGGTGGTTGCAAGAAATTGATGTCCGAATATCTTTGGCGGGAACCTCTAGAAAGTTGCCAAATTATGTAAAAGTGAGATAGGGAAAAGATGAGCGTAATCGAATAACCCTAAGACCTGCCTCAACGGCCCTGAAGTTTAGTAAAACTTGATGGAGACATATCAGGGGTAGCATTGTCTATACTTCTAAATCATTTGTGGTATTTAAACCAAGAGCAGGTTGCTTTGCTTTTTTTGATAATACTTTAGATCAGTGGTTCCCAACCGGTGTGTCCCGGCACCCAAGGGTCCCGCGAGAATGGCTAAGGGGTGCCGCGAGATATTTAGATGAACAAAAAAAAAAATAATAATAAAGAGGCGGGAAAAAAAAGTTAGCGATCGTGAATGTTTTTAAACTTTTCACTTTTCTTGACGTTCAGAAGAAATATTAAGGCTAAAATAATTCCTTTTAATCCCTCCATATTTAATTCATGGCCCTTCGATTAAGAGGTGGAAATAACATAAGTAGGGGGCTCCCCCCAAAAAAACGGTACGGGGTGGGGGAAACGGAGGTCATATTTGGATTCAGGAGGTCATTTTACTTAAGAATCTGATGAAATTATTTCGGAATTCGAAAAAAAATTTCATTACTCCTATTAGCGTTATTTGGAAATCAATGTGATGTGCCTCTTAACCATATTCGATTTTTTGCCCATACCATGAAAACCGTTGGTTTTACCAAAAAATGTTAAAGTACTTTTTTTTTAGTAAATTTAATGCTCTTCAAAAAATTACTGATGAACTTATTTTGTTGGACTAACGTTCTAGGAGTTACAGATGTTAGTAGTCAAATTTAGGGGAATCGATGAAATTTAGGGCCGATGAGGCAGGTCTTATCGTTATCCGATCGAGCTCAAACTTTCACAATCTACTTTTTACACCAATTGTCAACTTTTAAGAGGTTCCCGCCGAAAATACAGCCAAAAAAATTTTCTCCCCTTATACCTTGCAGCCACCCTAGTGTATATCCATCAAAATCTCGACATCGAATTTTTGACATGAATCCAATACTTTCATTAATATATATATATAGGTAAGAGAAAGTAAAAAATAATTGATCTTAATTTGATTGTTTTATTGTTTCAGGTAAGCCGTACCATCCATATCTATTCAAGTTCATTCCTGATATGATTAAGAGGGTAAGCTTTTCTATTTTTTATCTCAGATTCTAATGATTTTTTTTTTTTTTTTCTTGAAAAATCAAGAACATACTTTCATTTCATTAATCATATTATTGGATAATATTTTTAACCAAAAAAAAAATATTAGTATTTTTTTTGAATAGAGAGAGAGAAAAAGATTTTTTTTTCCTTTGTTGTTTTCTTTAAAAAAAAAAAAAAAAAATTAATCATTTTAAAGACTTTGCTGTCTTTTTTCTAAAAAAAAAAAGGCAGAGCTTAAAAACATTTAATTAATACCCTTTCAAAGTGATTGTGACTATATGTGTCTTTTCTTAATTTAAAAAAATATATATATAAAAAGCTTAAACAAATGGAAAAAAAATCTGGTGTGACTGGCGCACAGCACACAACTTTCTCTTACCTTCGGTAATCGAAAGTTGTGTTCTGTGCTTGTCACACCAGATTTTTTGTGTCGACATATATTTAGTTTCCGACAGTAGGGTACATTGGATTTTAAGATGTAAAATTTATAAGTATGGGAAAATATTTATATTTTGTTACCATGGCAACCATTTCTCCTATCTTTCCTATGAAGCACAAGAGTAAAGTGGTCTTCAGAAGATTTCAATGACAAAATGAGAATATACATTTTATAAGGAATCTAAAAAATAATTGATTTTTGAATTTTAAAAAAAATCGTTGGAGCAAATTTTGAGAAAATCGAAAAAAACTGAAAAATTGCATCAGTAAAGTACTAGTACTTTTTGGCCAATTTTGTTGAAAAGCTTCGTGTCACGTCCCAGGGGGGTGCCTAACTTAAATATAAAATTTCAACTTCGTAGCTCTTTTCGTTCTTGAGATATTTTGTTCACAGACAGACACACAGACAGACAGACAGACAGACCATGTCGCGAAAACCACTTTTTTGGATTCAGGGGACCTCAAAACGTGAAGATCCATCAAAATCTCGACATCGAATTTTTGACATGAAACCAATACTTTCTCTCTATATATATATTAACATATATATAGAGGTAAGAGAAAGTAAAAAAAATTAAATGAATTAATAAGATGATTAAACATTGAATATTTTTATCATAGTATGACTCTTTAGTAGGCATAAAATAGATCCAATTTTTTGTTAGTGCTGATGTACACCCAACAATAGTTAATTCCTCAATTATTACTTTATACAACAATTAATTAAAGTATTTTTTTACTTGAATTTTATTTTCCAGTGGGTTACTCGCCGTTATACGAATTTTCCTTTTTTTTTTTTGGATTATACTCTGGAATATCTGGAAGTGGCACCCAGTGCCGGCTCTAGAATTTCGGCGTCCTTCGCCTTCGGCGAACAATTGCAAAATTTCCAAACAATGCAAGAATAAATCTGATGAATTTGATCGCCGAAGGAGAGCACGGAGGTCAAGGGGGTTAAAATTATGGCCCCGATGCGACGCATCTTTTCCTTACACGTAGAGCCGGCCCTGGTGGGACCTGAATCTTCCGATCACTAGATTTATTGTAAATATTTTATATTCTTATCGGCGTCTTTTTTTTTTTTAAATACGCATTGATTAATTCACTTTTGCTTTTTATAGTAAAAGAGAAAAATCATCTGTACTATCAGGATTTTCAGGTTTCTCTGTCAAAGATTTATCAGTGATTAATATCATCTGATTTTAAATGGATATTTGTATTAATTACTTTGTATAAATGCTTCCTCGTTAAAGTTTACTTTTTCTAAAATGGTTGAAATTGTCCGGGCATAGCCTCCTCGTTAAAGTTTACCTTTTTAAAACAAACAATTCAAGTGGCTTAATAAGAAATTCGATATTTTTGTTTAAATCTCAATACTATTTATATCGGGAATCTCTGATACTTTGCGATGAACTTTTTAACTATCCCACTTATTCGAAAGATTTTATTATATGATAAGGTATTAATTTGTAACCTTTTTTGGTTCTTTCACCTTTCTCCTTCCCGGTGTTATTTGTAGTCCTTCATGGACCATTATTCCGAATGAATCGTCCATCATGGACGGTCCGTTGGCCACAACCACACAATCTAGATTGTTAGATCTAAGAAAACCATTCATTACTCATTACTTTAATTAAAAATAATTATCATGTGTATCTTACTTTTCATGATATTAATCAGTGCACTTTTTTTTTTATCTTTCCCTCTCGCTTAGATGTTAATTAAAGTAAATTAGTCTCTCAGTGCTTTTTTGTTTTAGGCCTATAACTTTTTAAAGTCCGAAAATAAAAAAATAAATTTTAATTTTGAAATAAACTTGTTAAAGTTTAAAGAGGTTTACCTTTGTAACATTTAATATGACACGATTTGTTTATAACAAAATAGGACATTATGACAAAAACGTTAAGGTGCGCGCTAATTTTGGGAGATTCCGTGGCCATAATTTTGAAGCTATCGAACTCAAATTTTTTTTGATTAAAGCTATTTAAAATATCTACAACTTATAGAAGCCCTTTTTTTGATTTTCGAAAAAATAAATTTTTTTTTTTAGATTAATCGCGTTAAATAAAAGATATTTTTAAAAAATTCGCTCTATATCTTTTAGATAATTAAATTAGTAATCATTGTGTTAAAAAATAATTAATTTTTTGCCCTTAATTAATTTCCTGGAATCTTTCAAATGAAATTAAATAAATCCCTTGTATTCCTATGGGAAAAACTAACGCCATCTCTTGCCGCCTATGGTAACTCGGTAGTCAATCGTCTTCTAACGGCTTTTCGAGACGCGCACCTTAACAAGGATAGTATGACGTTGCTCTACCTTAAATTTTAAACCAATTTCTTTGTATTATGACGTTTTTTTTTTTTTTGAGTATTGTGATTTTGTTTTCAAATAATATTCAACCAAATTACTTTTTCTATTCTCTTTGTTTTTATTAATAGACATATTATCTCTTATTTTACTTTGCTATATATATTAATTTTTTTTTTATAAAAAAACAACAGAGAGAGAGATATTTAGTAAATTTTTATAATTCCTAAAGGACTTTTAGAGAAAAGTGAGAAGAGATTAAATTTGTTTGCTTTTCCGCTTCATTTTTTTTTCTTTTTCGCTTTATAATAAATAACATTTATTAACATCTTAAATGAAAAAAAAAAAAAAAAATTCATTTATTTATAAACTTTATGTTATACGAGAACTTTTCAAAATGAAATTATCCTTCTATAATATCGTTTAAATTTATTTATTTATTTATTTATTTTTTATATACTATATTCATAAAATTAAAATGAAAGTTGTAAATTGAATAAATAAAAAAAATCCTACAAAAAAAAAAACAAGTGTACTAAAAAAAAAATTAAGTATTTAAGGATTTAATAAAAATTATCTTTATGATGTGATTATAGCTTGATATTATTTTTTTTTTATGAAAGTGGAATTAAAAACGGACCCTATATATTAAATAATTAAAAAATAAGTGCAGTAAGTGGCCAAATTAAATTAGACATTTTTTTTTTTAAATAAAAAGTGATCTTATAGTGTAATTGTAGAAAAATTGTCAATCTCTCAAGGATAGTATGGTAAAATGACATGGGCGTAATTAGGAGGGTCTCGGGGGAGGCCCTCCCCAGAAAGCTCCCCGACTCAAGAAAAATGAGTCAATATGGGGACTTCCAGGATGGCTGATCCCATTGCCCCCCCCCCGCAGTCAAATTTCCTAGTTACGCCTATGTACATAAACTTTAATGGGTGAATTTAAGTTGTATGATTTGAATGGCTGTAGTTGATATGTTGAATAGGAAAGAGGATGCAGCCAAATAATTGAGACTCTAGAGCATGGGCGTAGCCAGACTTCTTGTTAGGGGGGCCAATCCCTCGTTAGGGCGAGAGGGGGTTTGCAATTAATATATACATAGATTATTAAATATTTATTTAAATAAAAAAAAATAAATTAATGTAGTGTATTGGGGCGTTAAAAAAAAATTCCCAATGGGAAAAATATATATTTGTTTTTTTTTTTTTTTAATTTTTAGGACAAGCCAGAGGGGGAAGGCTTGCCTCCCCCTGGCTACGCCCATGCTCTAGAGTGTTTATTACCAAATAGAGGCTTAATTATTTGGCTGTATTTCCTAGTCAAATTGTATAATTTTTTTTTTAATTTTATTCTTGACTGTTGTTCTGAGGCCATTCCACAATAAATATACATTACAGTATAAAAATAACGTACTATAAAAAAAAAAGTTATATAGAGGCGGAGGAGTAGAGATTTGAGTTTGGAGATTCCATAGGATTCTAAGAAATTTGGAGGACTTAAGAAAAAAATTTTAAATTTAAGGCATTACATGGTGAAGTGCGCTGGGATGGATATTGGTATGAGATTTGGAGGACTTAAGAAAAAATTTTTAAATTTAAAGCATTACATGGTGAAGTGTGCTGGGATGGATATTGGTACAAGGAGAAAATAAATGTGGAAAAAATCTAATATTCGAATAAAGTTCTATTCCACAAGACCGTAGTTCTATAAAGGTGCAGAAGAAGAGATATGGGAGTCAAACCTCCTCTTTCTCTGAAATTCTAAAAAAATAATAAATAAAAATATTATCGAGAGAAACAGAGAAATAAATACTGTTCAAACCTTAAAATGAATAAAATAGATATAGGAGACGCAGCAGCCAAGGAGATTAAATAAAAAAAACTTTTATTTAATTAATTAACGTTTGATTTTTCGGTCGCCATTCACGACTTTCATTGTTAAAATACAAGAAGTTGAGTTAAAAATTACAATTGACATTGGTAATTAAAAATACTACGAAACATTCTGAATTTTTCCTGATGAAGGTGGTGATTAGTGACCGAAACGTCGACGATTAATAAATAAAATAAAAGTTTTTTTGTTTAATTTCCTTGACGGCTCCATTTTAAAGTCTAAATTTAATTTACTTTTCATCGTTACTTAACAATAATGACATCATTATAACTAAAAAATTTAATTATGTATAAATCTATAATTTAATTTAGAAAATTTCTATACTTTTAAACAAATATAAACAACTTAAAAGTTATTTTTTTTTTAATATTTAAAAAAAAAAATATTTTTTTAGACTCTTTTTGGTTACTGAGGCCATTTAGGGGTTTGATTTTATTAAATAAATGTTTAAATACATAGTATGGGGAATGTCCAACACGCTGATTGCACATGGTCACCAATCCTGGGCTTTCGCCACGCTTGGCATCGCTTAACCGCAATTGTGGTGATTGTTGCTCTTCTCCGATGCCAGGCCTTCCCTAATAAATTAATATTTATAAAACCACTGTATATGAAGATTTAAATTAAGGAAGTATAATTAAATGTTTAAACAATAATCTACCTTAATCTACCTGCTTAATCTGGAGACTTAATTAAATTCTCCCTATCACTATAATTGATTTAAAGTGACCATAATTTCATCTATTAACAACAAACTATTCAACTAATCTATTTATAATTCTAAGATAGAATACAAACCTGTTATTTGATTTATCTAGATTATTATATAATAAAGTGAAAATAATCAAATAAATGGCCATAATTCGTGTTTTTTCATTAAAATCGTGTAATTGGTATGTTTACAATATGTGATGGTTGACTAAGAATAATGCAATAGGAGTCTTGTCATATCTTCTGGACATACTCCTTAGCTACAAACTACAAAATCACTAATCAATTAAGTTTTAGAGCTTTTGATATTGTTAAACTTATAAAAGGAAATAAAGGAAAACGGGGCCGAAGCTTAAGGCCCATTTGTATTTGACTATATGGGTTATTGACCACAAATAATTCATTCATAATATACTAAAATCTATGTAGCCATGGATAATCGATAACCAAGTCTCTTCTCTAAGCAAAAAACGTTAACTTTTAACATCTGTAAACAACGTTAATTCATTTTAACACTTGCCTCAAATAGCTTTTTATATAACAAAAACTTTAATGCCAAAGCGTTAACATTTAGTAAATAGTGTTAAAAAATTAATATCATGTTTAGGTGGTGCCTTTAATATTTTAAAGTCGAATTTAAAATAAAAATGGTGTCCTTAACCTAAAAAGTAAGGTTATGATTTTGATAGTTTTGAAATAAAAGCAACATGTTAACGTCGCTGTTAAAACTTTGTTTAGAGAATAGCATTTTTAACGCTGATTTTTTTTTACATTACTTTTTAACACCCATTTGTTTAAATTTTAACGTTTGTTTTTAAACAATAGACCTGTATTAATACAATTTTAGAGAAGAATCATTATAGTGAGAATCATTAGGCGGTCCTAAATAATTAGAATATTCATTGGTGGTAATTAATTTGTATTGATTGTAAATTAATACCTTTTAGAAACTAGTGAATAATTCATTCAAAGAAGTTGTAAAAATGTTTTGAAAAAAAACCGACATAATAATGTTTATTTAGTACGGTAGTTTTTAAACTGAACATTTCCTTTATTAATTATTTATATAATGATCTTTACGATCTTATCTTCGTTTACATTTACAAATATATAATATCTATAAAAAATAGATAGTAGTTTATCAAATAAATAAATAATCTTCCGTCTTC
>JAKCPI010023437.1:0-13625 GCA_023213315.1 Euborellia annulipes | reverse complement strand
ATGTAAAATTTATATACTTGAGAAAATATTTATATTTTATTACCACCTTTCTCCTCCTCTTTCCTATGAAGTTCAAGAGTAAAAGTGGTCTTCAAAAAGACTTCAATGGCAAAATGAGAATATATATTTTAAAGAGCATCTAAAAAATAATTGACTTTTGAATGTTAATCAAAATCGTTAGAGCGAATTTTGAGAAAATTGAAAAATACTGAAAAAGTGCATCAGTAAAGTACTAGTACTCTTTGGCCGATTTTGTCCAAAAGCTTCGTGTCACGTCCCAGGGGTGCCTAACTTAAAATCTAAAATTTCAACCTCCTATCTCTTTCCGTTTTTCAGATATTTTGTTCATAGTCAGACCATGTTGCGAAAACCAATATTTTTTTGGATTCAGGGGACCTAAAAACGTAAGATCCATCAAAATCTTGACATCGAATTTTTGACATGAATCCAATACGTTCTAATATATTAACATATACACATAGGTAAGAGAAAGTATCAAACAAATCGTAAAATCGAACAGGTTCCGAGCAAAATGGCATCAACGATAGCCGTGAGAGTTTCACCGAGGAAATGTTTACAAATTTTCTACTTCAACACCAAAATAATTTCACTTTTTAAATTCTATTTTATTTACTCTTTGATTTTTCTCATGTTTTCTTCTTCAGAAGAATTGTTTGATTTTTTTTTTCTTTTTTTATTGAATTTATGCGTTGTTATTCAAGCATCGCGCCTAATTTAAGTAGACCTTGTGCTCCTTTAGGAATAGTTGAGGAGTCATGTGCAAATACCGGGAGTTTGAGAGTCGCGCCGAACGGTGACCTCCTCTCCTCTTTGAATCACATCCCTTCCGCATCCTGGAAACCTCTTGGCATCTCCAACCCCTTATCTTCTTTGTGATCATTTTTTTAAATTTTTTTATCGGAATTAGACATTAATTTAATTCCTTGTGGACGAAAACAAAGGGAATGCTTAGTTTTAAGAAAATTTTGAAAATGCGACGGGCCACGTGTTCCTGTTTTACAAATGAGTTCAAATTTTGCAGACACTATTTTTTGCGGCGCCCTTAATTTATCAGAATGTTTTCGTGGGGCTCCATATCAAATCTCAAGGCAACTAATTGTTTTTCTTCATTTCAAATACTGACACCCAGTGATATATCTATACCAGGGGCGTATATAAGGGAAGGGGGGCCGAGGGCTCCCCTCCCCCCGAAATTTTTCAAATCTATATACCGACGTTCTGATTAGCAAAGTGCCTAACTCCATTTTTGTTTATTTTTCAGAAGAGCCAAAAAACATTTCATTGTCATTGTTAGAGCCACTGTTAAACACTTTTCGAACTGAAAAATTTGAAATACGCTCTTACCTCAGTTAGTTCAGGGCATAAGGAGAATGATATTCTTCAACAGAAAATACAAAAAATGATTTTCAAAAAAAGTGGAGTTGACACTTTTCTACTGAGAGCGTCGATACATCTGGTATCTGGCCAATATCTATATTTTTGTTTGAAAAAGTGCGTCGCATAAATAAAAGAAATAAAAAACATTTTTTTTACTAAAACTTTTGTCTTTGAGAGGCCCGGGCCTCTCGGGGCCCCAGGTTTATCCGGTATTTTAAACGCCCCCTGATCTATACCATATGTTTGCAATTTTAATTAATTATTAAAACTCTTGTAAGAGAAAGTTGTGTGCTGTACGCCAGTCACACCAGATTTTTTTTTTTAAACATTCACACTTTTTTCTAATTCACACTCACACTCACGCACACATTCACACAGTCTTTTTCGGCCATTTAACGATACTCGTATGTTTAAATATATCTATTGGGGGTCCAGGCATTTCTATTTAAGCCATTTGGTATCCAAATGGCTTAAATAAAATCATCGGACTGCCTGGGGCCCGAACCCGCGACTTTTGGTATACGAGGTTAGCACGCTAACCCCTACACCAAGCCCCGAGGGCATTTTACATCTTGAATTCTAATATTTCGGTATAAACTAAACATATGTCGACACAAAAAATCTGGTGCGACAGACACACCAGATTTTTTTTTGCAATAATATAAAATATGAGGACGTGAGTCTCTTGTCAAATTTTTCACACCATCAGCTTAATGAACGTAAAATGTTGGCCAACATTTATAACATTTGTTATGCTTAACATTCTTATAAAGTACAGTAATAATATTATTAATATGGGGTATATTGCAAGGGCGGATACAAGGGCAAAGGGGGTAATTACCCCCCCCTCCAAGATTTGAAAAAAATTGTATTTTTAACTAAAAACTAATACTTAAAAATTTGATTTGTATATATGGACCTGTTATGCAATGGTGTGTCAAAGACCAAATAAATTCAAAATTGAGTTAAGCACGGAATATTGTTTCAAATGCTATAATTAATAGTATTTTTATGAAATATGTCCTAAAAAATTTATATTTAATGTTACTTGCACATTTGACAACAAAAATTATATATAATCCAATGAAAACAAAAAACTTTAATGTTGATTTTCTCAAAACTCGGTAGGTGGCGCAGTTGACACACCATTGCATAACAAGGGTCCATATATTCTGCTAAACAACTACAGAAGCACCTTTAAAATACCGATAATAAGAAAAAATTGTGTGCTGAGCAACCAGTCACACCAGATTACCTCCCCTCTCCCAGAAACACCTCTGGATCCGCCACTGGTATATGTATAGAAAGATTTTCACGCCGCCCCAAGAGAACAGCCGCGGCGCATAGTTTGGGAAAGACTGGCCTGTACCAATATCGATCCTTTTCAATTTGACTCGAGAGGATTCGAAGGTCTTTCCCAGGACTTCTTTCGAATCCGAAATTGGTTTGAACCTTCTTCTTCTTCTTCTCCTGGTAGGTTCAGTATGCTTTCTCAAAATATTATACCATCAAATACAAGAGAATTGAGGACTACAAGGATCAAGTGAGGCAGGCGTTCGATTTCGACTCGGCAACTCTCGGTGACCATTGAATTTTTTTTTTTTATTTTGCTGAGCAGCGTTATTTAAGTTGTGGGTTTTTTAGCGCCAGCCCCCCTCCATATTACGCCATTGATGATGAAAATTTTATTTTCACTCTGGCAGACGACATTCTATTATACTAAAATATTTTATCGCATGTAAGCATTAAAAAAGGTCGGCCGCCACTGACATAAGAAGTTGTTCTTTCTCCTTCTCGTTTCTAAATTAATATACCTAGTAGTACGGACGGCATTTAAAAAAAGCAAGTAATTAAAGAGCTCTCTCTGTTTATTTATCTAATGTTTTTCTTTGAGAATAATAAATGTTAGTTAATTGTTTTTTAATTCGCAAATGAGGCATTGACAGATATCCCATGTATTAATTACTTCCCTTTTTGAATAAAAATAACATATGAATGAAATTTTGTTTTTTAATTTTATGTAAATTTTTTTTTTTTTTATCTTCTTGATCTTTGGAAAATTTTTATCTTTGACATTTAAGAAACAATGACGAAGAGGCGATTGAGTTCAACCCTCATCTAATGGGGAAAAAAAAATCTTTATAAAATTCAAATTCCAATAACTCAGTAAGTGAAATTATTTTTGCCAATATCTCTGAAACTATTGATGATAGAAAAAAATACTATTTCTCTATTTTTTATAATTCGTATTTTTTAATAAAATAAAGTTCCTTTAATGTCTAATTTTCATTTATATTCCTCTTAAAAAAAAAAAAAATCGTACACAAAAAGAGTTCGGATTAACCGGAAGTTCGGATTAGAGAGGTTCGGATTACCGGGACTCTACTGTATATGGTGATAGTATATGGTGTAAAGTGAAATAATTTTAATGACCAAAAAGGTAAAACGTAAGATCTAGTACCGATGATGTTATTTTACCTTTTAAAATTTAAAATTATTTAATTTTAAACTGGCAACCGTTGGCTCTAGTTGAAACATTATGCTTTAATAGGACAATTAATTCACAAGGTTTTCTGTTTCAATTATATATTAATTTGATATTAACACTTTATACGTATTTCTACACATATGGTGTCGAAATACGTATAAAGTGTTAATATCAAATTAATATATAATTGAAACAGAAAACCTTGTGAATTTAATTGTCCTATCTAAAATTATTTCACCATTTACCATATTCCATACTATATACTTAAGGCTAAAGCTATCAGGTGGGGACTTAATTGTGGAGCTCACTGTACTTGGACATCTCATACTGTGTATATATTTACTATATAAGAGTTGTTCAACAATGTATAAAATCCACTATGGCATTTTCATAATGACTTTTCGCCAGCTCTGAGGATGGTTCAAACACGGAACCGAAACGTCAGCTGTGCGAATTGAATAAATAAAAAGAAAAAACCATAGCTGCATTTCTACCTTACTGTACTAGTACTTTATGCACTTTTTCAGTTTTTTCGATTTTCTCAAAATACGCTCCAATAATTTTGATTAAAATTCATAAATACATTATTTTTTTTTAGATGCTCTTTAACGCGGGTTCGGACCCCAGGCAGTCCGATGATTTTATTTAAGCCATTTGGATACCAAATGGCTTAAATAGAAATAAATGCCTGGACCCCCAATAAATATTATAAATGATAACGGTTATCGTCAAAGTCTTAAAAGGCCTAAGTAGCCGAAAAGACTGTGTGAATGTGTATGTGAGTGTGAGTGTGAACGAGAAAAAGTGTGAGTGTTAAAAAAAAAGGTCTTTAAAATATATATTCTCATTTTGCTCTTAAAATTGTTTGAAGCTCACTTTAATTTTTATCTTTTCTTTAAAATAGTTATTCAAAAAAGTGAGGTGTTAAAATCAATAACACCTTTACCAGAAATTATTTAGACTCACTATGAATAGGCTAGAAAGGCTGCAGCCTAAGGCTGGTCGTCCACTGGACGCGACAACGCGCTACCGCTACAAGCCCTACAACATGCTACAGATCCCAATGTGTGTGAATCAATTGAAGCTCGTCCACTAGAAGCGCGCGACATCACGCGACAACGCGCTTCGAGCGACAAGGCGCTACAGATCCCAAAAAATGGGATCTGTAGCGCGTTGTAGCGTCTAACCCTTTGTTTTTCTAACCTAAAATACTCCACCGGCAAAAAAAACCGCAACACTTTGTTTTTTCTTAATAAAATTGATGGAATTGAATAAAACAAACAATGTCGATATTCAATTTGTGGGACAAAATAAGATTAAATAGACATCAAAGAGCCGTAGTTACTTCATCAATCACTGTTTGTTCGGTGAGTGTGTGTTTAAATGAATTTTCATAAAATTCTTTTAATTTTTATCAAGTGTTTAATGGATCAACTGTTTTGCAAATATCAGGTTTGATTTTTCATCATTGTCAGGACCTTTAAAAATAAACATAGAGTATGTTTAATTTATTTTATATTCAACCACCTCCCTGTATTCAACACATACTTATTCTTTTATGGTCGACATTACAATTTTTTCTGATATATATATATATATATATATTATATATATATATATATTAAATTGATAAAAGATATACATTTTTTGTTATTTCACATTTAGTGATTTGGTGAAGTAACTGCGGCTCTTCGAGGTCTATTTAAAATAACCTTCATCCCAGAATATAAAGAATTTTAAAAATAAGATTATTTGAAAATTTAGCGAAAATAAATATAAATTTCGAGATTTTTATCTTGGTTTTATATTTCAATTTAATTATTTATTAAAATTATATGGATTTGTTTTATTTATTGGTTAGAAATCTATATGAAATTTTATGTCAAATGTAGCGCGAAGTAGCGTGCAGTGGACGACCCTTGTCGCGTGTTGTCGCGTCTCTTGTTGTCGCCCTTGTAGCGGTAGCGTCCAGTGGACGACCAGGCTAAAGCGGCAACAAATTCAGGGGCGGCAATTTATTCAAAAGTTAAAATGAAGTATTTCAGACGTTAATATTTCCCTTAAGAATTTAAGAATATGAAAAAATAATATCCTTTTATTGTATATAACAAATGTACTGTATTAAGCAAATATGAACTATAGAGAGGGCGGCAAATGGACGCAAGCCTATATGCGGCATTCTCTTCGTCCGGCTCTGGCTATGACATAATTACGTAGATTTAATTGAGATGTATAGCTGATAATACAATTTAAGGTTCAGGAAATCCCAAATGAGTCGTTTTTTCAATTTTTATTTAATATAAAGTGCCAGGGCCAACGTTTCGGTCACATATAGGACCATCATCAGGGCCAATTTATTGATCCTCTTGGTCATATTGGCCAAAGAAATTATTTATAATATAACAAATCCAATGACCAAATTGTTATATACAGTGTGTTATTATGGACTGAGAGTAAATTGACAATGGCTTGGACCTATATGTGACCGAAACGTTGGCCCTGGCACTTTATATTAAATAAAAATTGAAAAAACGACTCATTTGGGATTTCCTGAACCATATCTATGTAGATTTAAAAATCCATAAATTTTATGTAATTTAATGCAAGACCGGAATTATGTTTCTTATTTAGACATTTTAATAATATAATTAATTCTTAACACATAAAATGGCATTTTCAACACTAAACGGAAGCCGTGCAGATATTGAAATAAAACTCTCCCATTCACGTTTGGTTGCAGATGTCCCAGGCGCAACAAGTTTCCCTTCATACCAGTAGATTTGAATGAATATTCACAATGTTTCTAAGGGTTATTTACCTGAGGTATCACACATCTCAATCCCAGCAAACCTGACTTTTTCATGTAATTAAGGGGGTTCAGGAGCGACTTCTAAACGTACTTTAGAAAAAACTAGACTATTATAAGGAATTTTTCAATGCGGTTTTTTTTTAAATGAATTAAATTCATAAGAGATTATTGGGACATCGAGCTTTTTTAATGACTTATTAAAAAATTATCGTAATCACTTTTTTGTTATCACGCAAATACAAAAAAACAATCTGTCCCAAAATCTTTAATTTTTTTTAAATTTAAAAATGATTTTATTGTGATTATTAATCACATATTAATTAAGAAATTTTTAAAATATGCTTAGATGATTTATTTAAAAAAATCAAATGTCAAATTAGTTCAGCATTCTTGCAATAGATGGCAGGCTAGTCTAACAGCCGATCCCCTTTTGGCCTATATATGGCCTATATTTATATATTTTTATGCTTTTATAAAAAATACACAATATATAATAACATTTATAAAGTATTTATTGTTAAAAGATCAATGAAAATCAACCAAATGCATTAAATATTATTAGCTACCATTTTGACATCTCTTGGCAAATTTTTGAATTACTTGATTTTTGGGCATACTTTTTATGACACACAACGCCATCTTATCGGGAAAAACATGAGTAACCACTTCGCTCCCGAGCCCCCTTAAGCCTCACCGATGAATATTATTTACCAAATTTTCTACAATCTTCGGAGAGAAAATTTAAATCGTAGGATTCTTTCAAGGTTTGAACAATATTTTCGCCAATAATTGCAAAAGTTGTAAACAAGAGCCCGCGTCGTTTGGAAGGCCAGATGTTTTTAATCAATTGGCGCTCCAATGTTCAACTCATTCCAAGATCAGATAAGACGCAAATGAGGGCGGGCTAGTCGCAACGGTGGGCTCCAATTAGTCAGGGGATTAAGGCGTTGAGTTGGGAACAAGAAAAAAAAACATACCAGGGGGGGATAAGGGGGAGAACACTTGAAACTGGCGACTGCAACACACACACACACACACAGAGAGTGAATCAACGTGGTTTGGGGGTCGGCGACGACGTCGTCGTCGTCGACGTCCCCCTCCGGGGAGCATGAAGTCGTTCAGGCATTGCCTCTCCGGGCTCAGTCCAAGCTCAGCCCCAAAACAAAACCCAACACGTTACCCACAACATATGACATTTTTATAAACACTGTTGAGTCAAGTACACAGCAATGGGGATGGAGTTTTTCCAAGAATGGAGCGAGACAAAGGTACAAAACAAACAAACACTAAAGCACAAAAACTTGCTGCTCTCTGCTCTCTGCTTAATACCAAGCTTGATTGCCAATAATATTATTAGCTTCGCTTTTATTATTAGAAATATTCAATTATACATTAAGTTCGGCATAATTAATTATTTCCTCTTCTCTATAAACAAAAAATGACCAGAAATATCTTCAAGATCATAATTTTTGATGTTTTATTTTTCAATATTTTTAGAAGCGCATCTTTTCTACTGAAATATTTATTATTTTCTACTTTTTCTTCTTTGATATTTTGATTCATAAGTATTTATTAAGCTAATAAAATCATCATTTTATTTAATATATTCATATAGTGCAAAATCCTTTTTTTTTAATGTATGAGGAAGAAAGAAAAAACTTTAATGTGAAATGATGGGGAAAATTACTTTTTTTTTTTTTTAATTTCTCGTTATGCCTTGGTTGAGGTGAAATAAATTAATTCCATCGAATGCCATTTCTAAAATGACATTCGTTAAAATTATTCCAACATCAAGATCGTTTCAATGAAGCAATGTCAAGCACGGCGGAAATTCGGGTGGGTGGCCCCAAAAAAACAGCCCCGGGTTGCCATCGATGCAAGACAATCTAATAAATAGCGGTTATATTTTTAGCAAATTTTTTAGGCAACGGAGGCCATTTAGACTCCGTCTCTATTTGGTAGCCAATTAAATTGAAATAAATTGTCGCCTGAGACGGGTTGCGAACCCGCGACCCTTGGTACAGAAGGTCAGCACGCTAGCCACTGCACCAAGACCCGAGGGCAACGTTAAAAAATTAGGAATTACTGTTTTTGTTATTAAATAATCGCTAAGTGAATTAATTTGTAAAATATCAAAATCGTTATCGTCATATAAAAGTTGAACTCGCGATAAATTTATTAATTTTGTTTTAAAGTTTTTGCAAATGAATATTTTCAAAAAACTTTTACAATATTAATATAATATTGCAATAAGTGACCAACTTAATTTTTAATTCCATCATCTCTGGACCAGATTTTGTTTAAAGAATTGTTTCTTTATTTAAAAGGCAATTTCCCAATTAGGTGGGCAAGTTTTCAATCCGATTAGGATCCCGTGAATTTCCACCATCATTGCAATCACTTTTTATGGATTTATGGCAAAAATTGAAAAATTGCTTCCTCTCTTACCCGTAGAATAGATAGACTCCAAATTTTCTTTTATCAATTTTGACAGCACTGTGGTGAGGGCATATTTTATTTAGTTTTATAAAATTTATTGTTTATTTCGTCAATATTAGTTGATGCTCAACTTCACTCTGCAGTAATGTTGTAGGAATATTAATTCAAGGGATAAGAGAGAAAAAAAACATTTTCACCTTTTAAATTATCATTATTTTCCTTTTTATTATAAATAGGCCTATATTAATATATAGTGCGAAAGTATTGCGATCATATCAAAAATTCGATGTCGAGATTTTGATGGATATACATATTTTGAGGTCCCCTGAATCCAAAAAATTGGTCTGTTTGTCTGTGTGAAGAAAATGAATGAGCTACGAGGTTGAAATTTTATATTTAATTTAGACGCATCCCCTTGTTGAATATAAACTTTTGAACAAAATCGGCCAAAGAGTACTAGTACTTTACTGAAGTACTTTTCATTTTTTTTTTCGATTTTTTCAAAATTCGCTAGAACCGATTTTGTTTAAAATTCAAAAATCAATTATTTTTTTAGATATTCTTTAAAATGTACCGGTATATTCTCATTTTGCCCTTGAAATATTTTGAAGCACACTTTACTGTTTTTTTTTTTAACATCACACTTTTTCTCATTCACACTCACACTCACACACACATTCACACAGTCTTTTCGGCAACTTGGCCATATAAGACTTTTGACGATAACCGTTGTCAGGAAAGCAAGTTCCCTTTACTGTTAGAAAAGAGAGGAGAAATAGTTGCGTTGCCATGGTAACAAAATATAAATATTTTCCCAGGTTTATTATGTTAGAGGTAAACATCTTCAACTTCAAATAGGCCTACAATATCTAACAAAGAATTTGAATAAGTATTATCTATTTCCAAAATGGATATTATCTCGAAAAACTATAAGCAATTAAGTTAAGTATGCTGGGACAAATCGTGAAGAAAAATACACCAGCGGTTGCTTTCCACATTAAAATAATTTATTCGGCAAATATTTCGGATTGCCTACGCAATCCATCCTCAGTGCATCAAATTATAGCCTACATATGTGATTTTTAAGAATGGCTTCTCTTAGCAAATTTTTACCATTTGTAACACGCTCCACACATGTAATTTGATGTACTGAGGATGGATGGCATAGGCAATCCGAAATATTTGCCGAATAAATTATTTTAATGTGGAAAGCAATCGCTGGAGTATTTTCTCGATAACCTCTCTAAGCAATTAAACCCTCTCCCTTTATTAGGCTAGAACAAGGATATTGATTTCTCAAAAAATGAGGAAAAGTGAAATTTTATATTAATTTGAAATAAATCTTTGGAAATAGAACTCATTTATTTTTATTTTTTTGACAGCTCTATTAATTTTATTTTTCCTACCCTCATATTTCTTTTCATTTAATTTATCGTTCTTCATTAAAATTTTAAACCGTATAAAAATAACCATATTTATTAAATTTTTATTCTGATTGATATTCTATTAAAAAAAAAAACTCATTCAATAAATAGAAACCGAAGGGATTTGTATTTAACCTTTGGCACCTTTCTCCAAGATCAGGTTCAAAAAGTGAGGAAGCGAAGGCTTATAATTGATCCTTGGCGAAATCACAAACGAGATCGCAAGCCAAATTCATTTTTATTAATAATAAATACAAAAAAGAAACTAAACAATATTTATCTCTTTCATTTTTTATTAGCTTCCAAAATTCTCTAAACAAAAAACAAAATAGAAGTTTGAATCCAAATTCAATTTATAAAAGATATTAATAGATGAATTTGTGATTTAATTGAGTATATCGCTGCCTCTGGACTCGAACCAGGGCTTCCCGCTTTTGTAGCGCAAGGACTACCTTTCTCTTAAGTCATCGGTCATCCACCAAATATACAATATTATTTACATTTTAAGTTCACTGATAAATGACAAGGTAAAGGTAGACGAAGGCGACTGGACCCAGTTCGAGTCCAGGAACCGCGATCAAAACACAAATTTATCTACAGTGAGGTGGTCCTTATTTTTCAAATTGCATTTTTACTTTCTCGTACCCTATATATGAAATATATAGAGAGAGAAAGTATTGCGATCATGTCAAAAATTCGATGTCGAGATTTTGATGGATATACATGTGGTGCTATGGGAAACTAAATATATCTCGACACAAAAAATCTGGTGTGACCAGCACGGTGCACAACTTTCTCTTACCGAAGGGTAAGAGAAAGTTGTGTGCTGTGCGCCAGTCACACCAGATTTTTTTAATGCAGGTATCTCTCAAATTGTTCCTTTATTTAAAAAAATAATTCCTTCAAAAAAAAAAAATCTGGTGTGACTGGCGCACAGTACACAACTTTCTCTTACCTTCGGTAATCGAATGTTGTGTACTGTGCTTGTCACACCAGATTTTTTGTGTCGACATGTATTTAGTTCCCGACAGTAAGATACATTCGAATTTCAAGATGTAAAATTTATAAGTGGGAAAATATTTATATTTTGATACCATGGCAACCATTTCTCCTATCTTTTCTATGGAGTACAAGAGTAAAGTGGTCTTCAGAAGATTTCAATGACAAAATGAGAATATACATTTTATTGAGAATCTAAAAAATAATTGATTTTGGAATTAAAAAAAAAATCGTTGGAGCAAATTTAGATAAAAATCGAAAAAAAAAAAAACTGAAAAAGTGCATCAGTAAAGTACTAGTACTCTTTGGTCGATTTTGTTCAGAAGCTTCGTGTCACGTCCCATGGGGGTGCCTAACTTAAATATAAAATTTCAACCTCCTAGCTCTTTTCGTTCTTGAGATATTTTGTTCACAGACAGACAGACACACCCAACAGACAGACCACGTCGCGAAAACCACTTTTTTTTTATTCAGGGGACCTCAAAACGTGAAGATCCATCAAAATCTCGACATCCTCTTATTTCATTTTATTTAAATAATTTTCGAGATCTATTCATTTGAATAAGATATTATTAATATTCAATGCATTCCTCATTTCGGATTTTATTAAACACACGCACACATTTGTTAAAAATAATTTTATATAATAGAACTGAAAAATATCATTGACAAATAATTATGAAATGAAAAAGAAATTATGCTGAGGAACTTTGACAGATGAAACAATTTAATCTATCTTTCTAGAGCAGCGTTTCTCAACCTTTTGAAGTCCACGGCACCCCAAAGGTGCGTTGGGAATAATATTATTATTACACACTAGCGGCACCCTTCCTTTTTTCCCCTATCAAAACGAAATTTTTTCCGCCCTAGGGAAAATTTTTTCCCCTTGCGTGAAAATCATTTGACCTTTTTTTTGGGAAAGCTTAATTTTTTAAATATTAAAAAATTAAATTGTTAAAAAAATATATATCCTCATTATTCATTCAACTCATCTTTAATAAAGAAATTATTATAATTACTTTCTTAATATAGAATAAATTTTATTTTTTATTTTTTTGTCTTTTTATCTATCATTCAACATTAATTAATAATTTTTACTTTCTCTTACCTATGTATATATGTAATATATATATAGAGAGAAAGTATTGGATTCATGTCAAAAATTCGATGTCGAGATTTTGATGGATCTTCACGTTTTGAGGTCCCCTGAATCCAAAAAATGGTTTTCGCGACATGGTCTGTCTGTGTGTGTGTCTGTCTGTGTGTCTGTCTGTGTGTCTGTCTGTGTGTGTGTGTTCAATTTTAAGCATGAAGGAATTGAGCTATGAGGCTGAAATTTTATATTTAAGTTAAACACCCCCCGGGACCGGGAAAATAAGCTTTTAATCAAAATCGGCCAAAGGGTACTAGTATTTTACTGATGTACTTTTTCAGTTTTTTCGGATTTTCTCAAAATTCGCTCTAACGATTTTGATTAAAATTCAAAAATCAATTATTTTTTAGATGCCCTTTCAAATGTATACTCTCGTTTTGCCCTCAAAATTGTTTGAAGCCACACTTTACTCTTGTCCTTTATAGGAAAGATAGGAGAAATGGTTGCCATGGTAACAAAATATAAATATTTTCCCATACTTATAAATTTTACATCTGAATTCAAATGTTCCGTGTAACTGTCGGGAACTAAATCCATGTTGACACAAAAAATCTGGTGTGACAAGCACAGTACACAACTTTCGATTACCGAAGGTAAGAGAGTTGTGTGCTGTGTGCCACTCACACCAGATTTCTTCTATGATACAACTCATAATTTCCAATTGATAACATTTGTAAAAACATCTTGATCACTCTTCCCATAAATATCAAACCATAAATGGCCAGAAGACGTCAGAATTTTGCCTCTCACCATTTTAATCATTTGCTCTTTTTTTGGAAAAACTTTATTTTTTTCCGGCTCTTTATTTTTATTTTTTTCATCTAAATATCTCGCGGCACTCCCTTAGGCATTCTCGCGGCACCCTTGGGTGCCGGGGCACACCGGTTGGGAATCCACTGTTCTAGAGAATCAGAA
>JAKCPI010023436.1:0-19255 GCA_023213315.1 Euborellia annulipes | reverse complement strand
ATCATTTTAATGTAGAACAGCACTTCTCACAATCTATATATATAATTCACTAATGTCTGTCTGTCTGTCTGTCTGTCCGTCTGTCTCTCTGTCACGCTCTATTTAGGCAACTTGCCGTTGGAATTTTGAAATGAAATTTTTTATCCATAAAGAGGACCTTCTCGGGATTACAGGTAAATTATTTTCATCCCGAAATTCCCATAACTTTTTGAGTTATTAATTTTTAAAGTTACGATTTCTCCCATAGGAAATGTATAGAGAAATATTTATGTATTCTTTTTCATTTGTGTATTCCATGAATGTAAACAAATCCTCAAGCAGGCTCTGGATTGGAATAGGTAGTAATTCTTTTCTTTTCATTAGTAAGAAGCTAAAGGCGAGGGTCCGCCGCAGGCGCGCCCGAGCCAGCTGGCGGGGGTCCAGGGGGCGAAGCCCCCTGTCTAGATGCAAAGGCGGGCGCCACGGGTTCTCATAATTAAGAAAAGGCGAGGGTCCGCCGCAGGCGGGCCCGAGCCGGCTGGAGGGGGTCCAGGGGGGCGAAGCCCCCCTGTATAGATGCAAAGGCGGGCGCCACGGGTTCTCATAATTAAGAAAAGGCGAGGGTCCGCCGCAGGCGGGCCCGAGCCAGCTGGAGGGGGGGTCCAGGGGGGCGAAGCCCCGTCTAGCACGAAAGCCCGCCGAAGGCGGGCGACGCGGCTAGTTAATGGTAAAAAAATAAAATATGAAACCAATTCACAGCCTAAAGGAATTGCTGGGGACGAAGCGAAGAGTGCATCCCTGAGTGGGAGGGAATCCTTCTTTACGTCCACTCAATCGGACAATATTAAAATAAATCGTTAAGATCGAACGAGAAGCTTTAAATACGGGGATGGCGAAATCTTAAGCTTGAATGAACCCAACAGAAGACATTTTTGGTTGAAGCTATTGAATTTCCACGTTTTCAACAAGTAATTAGTCTTAGCAAGAAGTTAGAGAAAAGAGATGTCTATGTATTTTTTGTTAAAGCCCTACTGTTTGATTATTTTATATTATATGGCTCTCTATGACTCCAACCACTGAAGAAGTCCTACAGCAAGTGGACGAAACATTGTCTGGGGTCAAATAAAGTTTTGTTTTAAAAAAAACTTTTTGACTTTAATTGAACCTACTGGTCCGAATCCTTTTGGAAAGTAATTATTATTACTTTCTCTTACCTATGTATATATGTAATATATATATAGAGAGAAAGTATTGGATTCATGTCAAAAATTCGATGTCGAGATTTTGATGGATCTTTACGTTTTTGAGGTCCCCTGAATCCAAAAAAGTGATTTTCGCGACATGGTCTGTCTGTGTGTGTGTCTGTGTGTGTGTGTGTGTGTGTGTCTGTGTGTGTGTGTTCAATTTTAAGCATGAAGGAATTGAGCTACGAGGTTGAAATTTTATATTTAAGTTAAACACCCCCGGGACCGGAAAAATAAGCTTTTAATCAAAATCGGCCAAAGAGTACTAGTACTTTACTGATGTACTTTTTCAGTTTTTTTCGATTTTCTCAAAATTCGCTCTAACGATTTTGATTAAAATTCAAAAATCAATTATTTTTTAGATTCTCTTTCAAATGTATATTCTCGTTTTGCTCTCAAAATTGTTTGAAGCACACTTTACTCTTGTGCTTCATAGAGAAGATAGGAGAAATGGTTGCCATGGTAACAAAATATAAATATTTTCCCATGTTTATAAATTTGACATCTTTAATTCTAATATATTGGCGGAAACTAAATATATGTCGACACAAAAAATCTGGTGTGACAAGCACAGAACACAACTTTCGATTACCGAAGGTAAGAGAAAGTTGTGTGCTGTGCGACAGTCACACCAGATTTTTATTCTTTTGTTGGCGAAGGTCGAGGGTCTGGTGGCTGATTGGACATTGTCGGAAACTATGTTGAAAAATAGTAATAGATAATACAGATTAAAGACGAAATGAAACAAGACTTCTATCGGCCTGAATTATTTATTTTTCCTCTGTCGACGTTTCGGAGACTAAACGTCACCCATCTTCAGGACAAAGGTGTTAAAAAATTATTATCTCTGTCTCCTTTAGTTGTTAGGTAGGTTAGAATGATAGTATATTTTATACTATACAAAAAGGATATGTACATGCAGAGGAATTTGTATAGTATAAAAATACTAACATTCTAACCTACCTGATTAACTAACCTACTGATTAATAATTGCTGATCATATAACATGTCGCTTCCAAGCGTTTTAATTGTAAGGGCCGTAATGTGGTGAATGAGGTGAAATTCACTGAGGAAGGAGTGCCGTTAGGTCTCCGAAATATCTGGAAATATTGCCTTAGAATTAAAAACAATTGCTGAAAATATAGCGTTTTTTTTACTTTCTCTTACCTATGTATATATGTAATATATATATAGAGAGAAAGTATTGGATTCATGTCAAAAATTCGATGTCGAGATTTTGATGGATCTTCACGTTTTGAGGTCCCCTGAATCCAAAAAAGTGATTTTCGCGACATGGTCTGTCTGTGTGTGTGTGTGTGTGTGTGTCTGTGTTCACTTTTAAGCATGAAGGAATTGAGCTATGAGGCTGAAATTTTATATTTAAGTTAAACACCCCCCGGGACCGAAAAAATAAGCTTTTAATCAAAATCGGCCAAAGAGTACTAGTACTTTACTGATGTACTTTTTCAGTTTTTTTCGTTTTTCTCAAAATTTGCTCTAACGATTTTGATTAAAATTCAAAAATCAATTATTTTTTAGATGCTCTTTCAAATGTATATTCTCGTTTTGCTCTCAAAATTGTTTGAAGCACACTTTACTCTTGTGCTTCATAGAGAAGATAGGAGAAATGGTTGCCATGGTAACAAAATATAAATATTTTCCCATGTTTATAAATTTGACATCTGAATTCAAATATTCCCTACTGCCGGGAACTAAATACATGTCGACACAAAAAATCTGGTGTGACAAGCACAGTACACAACTTTCGATTACCGAAGGTAAGAGAAAGTTGTGTGCTGTGCGCCAGTCACACCAGATTTTTTCTCTTTAATTCTAACCTACCTAACAACTGAAGGAGGCAGAGATAAGAATTTTTTAACACCTTTGTCCTGAAGATGGGTGACGTTTCTTCTTATTCTTATTTAAGTCATTTGGTATCCAATTGGCTTAAATAAAATCATCGGACTGCCTAGGGTCCGAACCCGCGACGTTTGGTATACGAGATTAGCACGCTAACCTCTACACCAAGTTTACAAATGTTAAAAAAAGAGCCGACGATTGTAAATAAATGTTTATTTAGCGAAACATGCGCGCATCATCTTGACTGGAGCAAGGCCCAATTTTATTTTGAAATTTACGAAACGTCCTGACCTAGATGCTTGTCCCACGAGTTTTGGTTGTTTAAATGACAGTTTTCCTTTGACTTGTGCCAATCATGCATGGGGGGGGGGGGGGCCGGCAACATTTTATTTCAAGTCTGCGGCGAGGCGAAGAGCGTTTTATGATAAACGAACTGTGCCACTGGAATGCACTATTTTTTCCCCCTCCCCGAGGCTCTTGCACTCTTTCTAGGCCAGCATGTCTATTTTCAATGTTTTAGAGACATTTTAAAATATAATAATATAATATTCATTTTTTACTTTTTTTTACTCAACGAAGACTGTCATTTCTTCTGCCAGTCTTTCTTCCCACTCACCTAGCTTCTGGCTTTTCCAAGTCTGGTTTGTTCTTCTTTCTTTCTATTTTATATGTTGAAATTTTATAGATTCTTCAAGTCCTAGTTAATGCTCATATGCCTGTCTCCGATAATGTTATATAGATAAAAATTATTATAACAATAAATTTTTTTTTTTTTTTTAAACAATCACACTTTTTTCTCATTCACACTCACACTCACACACACATTCACACTGTCTTTTCGGCAACTCAGGCCATATAAGACATTTACGATAACCGTTTTTGATTTAATAATATACATATATGGGGTCCAGGCATTCTTATTTAAGTCATTTGGTATCCAATTGGCTTAAATAAAATCATCGGACTGCCTGGGGTCCGAACCCGCGACGTTTGGTATACGAGGTTAGCACGCTAACCTCTACGCCAAGCCCCGAGGGCACAATAAAATTTTAATTTAATTTGAGGATTGTGATAATTATTGACTCAATATTTAAATATTTCTAATTGGAAAATTATACTCCCAGAGACATTGCATTCCATCTCTGCTATGTACTTCAACAAATTCCACTTAAGAGCGGATCCAAAGGAGTTTCTCGGGGGAGGGGGGGGGGGGTAATCTGGTGTGAATGTTTAGACATGTGAGAAGAAGTGCTAGCGGTGAATCTCTCCCGAATTGGCTTATGTGTCCAGTTAAAGTCCTTCTAAGGGAATTTCAAAGACAATCCAAAAGTGGAAGAAGTAACACTAATCGAGGGCAACTCCGATTACGCCTCTATCGGCCAACCTTGATGAAAGGGAGACAACAGTATCGAGTAGAAACCTTGCACCTCTAGACCAAAATGTTGAAGAAATCAAGAGGGAAATTGGAAATGAAAATACACAACAAAATATAGATCCTAATGAAAGTAATAACGGCGATACCCTTGAGCCTGATAACAATTACAATATTGGCACGGAAATTGTGAGGAGTTCCCGCTCTAGACGTGCGTCTGAGTATTTAAGAGACTACGAAACAATAAAAAGGAGGGAAGAATAGGATAATTCATTTAATCAGAATAGACAAGAAAAATCAAAGTATTTTTTTTTTCTTTGCCGATATCTTAATAAATTTTGGGGGAGTGGATTACCGTTATTTGTTACTTATGTCAACACAAAAAATATGGTGTAACTGGTCGCACAGCAAACAACTATCACTTACGTTCGGTAATTAAAAGTTGTGTTCTGTGCTTATTACACACCAGATTTCAAAAAAGGGAGCCCAAATCGATTACCACCTCGGACCCTCATAAGTCTTAAACCGCAATAAATAAATTCAGATAAGAACTACTCAAGATATGAAAAAAATCTGGTGTGACTGGCGCACAGCACACAACTTTCTCTTACCTTCGGTAATCGAAAGTTGTGTTCTGTGCTTGTCACACCAGATTTTTTGTGTCGACATGTATTTAGTTTCCGACCATAGGGTACGATTGAATTCAAGATGTAAAATTTATAAGTATGGGAAAATATTTATATTTTGTTTCCATGGCAACCATTTCTCCTATCTTTTCTATGGTGCACAAGAGTAAAGTGGTCTTCAGAAGATTTCAATCACAAAATGAGAATATACATTTTATAGAGAATCTAAAAAATAATTGATTTTTGAATTTAAAAAAAAATCGTTGGAGCAAATTTTGAGAAAATCGAAAAAAACTGAAAAAGTGCATCAGAAAAGTACTAGTACTTTTTGGTCGATTTTTTTCAAAAGCTTCGTGTCACGTCCCATGGGGGTGCCTAACTTAAATATAAAATTTCAACCTCCTAGCTCTTTTTGTTCTTGAGATATTTTGTTCACAGACACACAGACAGACACACAGACAGACAGACAGACCATGTCGCGAAAACCACTTTTTTGGATTCAGGGGACCTCAAAACGTGAAGATCCATCAAAATCTCGACATCGAATTTTTGACATGAATCCAATACTTTCTCTCTCTATATATATTAACATATATATAGAGGTAAGAGAAAGTAAAAATAGCAACACTAAAAAAGCAAGTTAATAAAGTTTCCCAGGCAATGATGAATTAAAGAATTCGGACACTTCCAAAATACATTTGGGTCCTTAATGAATAATTTAGGAGATGGGAAATAGGATGTCGACGATCTTTTGTTAATTTTTGTATGTACAGTCAGTTTCAATATTAACCGCTCCCCTAGAGAATAGAGCCGGGAAGTTAGACAAACAGATTGTTTAGAAAATAAATAAATAAATTTTTAATATTGCAGTGGAGATACTATTTTTTGAGACAACAATTACGCCAGCTAAGCGCTCTGGTTGTCTAACTTCACGGCTCTATTCTCTAGGGTTGGTGGTGGGTAATATTGTATACAAGCCGCATCCTTTTAGGCCAGGGGCGTATATAAGGGCGGGGGACCGAGGGGCACCCCCCCTCTAAATATTTGATTGGCCCCGCAGTGCGAAAAAATGTAGTTTCACGAAAATTTTTTTTTTCCCGCAGGATGGAAAACGTAGGTTCCGCAAAAGGAAAAATGTTCCGCACGACGGCAAAAATTCTGTGCCTCTAAAAAAACAGGCAAAATGACACAGGGCGGAAAAAATTTAGTTTCTTTAAAAAAAAATTTTCTGCAGAAAAATTTTTGAATTCAGCTCCCCCCCCTGAAAAAATTTCTATATGCGCCCCTGATCTAGGCTTATGATTTGTCTTTCTGTACGTATACTAATAATTATACCCTGATCTGATGACCTAGGTCCTGATGATGAGCGTGAGTACCATTCGAAACGTTGACAGAGAAAATTAAAATTTTGTTTTTTTGTTGGCTGCCTATTCATTATAATTGATTTCTGGAAAATATATTTTAAATTTAGTGCCAGTGTAATATAATAATTTTGTATCTTTTACTTATAATATTAAATGGTTTTTGAATGGGGGCGCTAAAAAGGTATTGTGCCCCGGGCGCGAGTTATGCTCGCTACGCCGTTGATAGGATTGCAATTTTTTTTTTACTCACATTGCCTGAGATACGATTACGGCCCCGAGATAAGAGGATTCTTGATAGACACTTCAAGTACACTAACTGAGGTGGGAATGCGTCAAAAACTAGAGTTGGTTTTTCTCCGTTGCTCTCCTCGGTTGGCTGCCCTTTGGGCCGGAAGAGCTAGCTGCCTGCCTTCCCGAGGAAGCTTTTTAAATCAGCCATCATCAACAAACAAACTGGGCTTATTTAATAAATTTTACGTCAAAAAAAAAAACATTTTATTCATAGAGGAAGTTCATTTCATTTCACTATGTTATGTTAGAAATAGCATAAAAGAAATAAGCATGAAAAAGTTTAGGATTAGGTAGATTTGAATAAATTTAAGATCAAGAATAATTGTATTAATAATAGATGAACGTTTTACTTTTCCATTTTCTTATATAATTTTTTTACTTTCTCTTACCCTATATATGAAATATATATAGAGAGAAAGTATTGGATTTATGTCAAAAATTCGATGTCTAGATATTGATGGATATAGGGATCGTGCGTGAAACAAAGAGGCAGCACTATAGCCTAAGTAAGCGCTGTCTAGTGTATTTTGACAAACTTTGTGGAATGTAAACATTCATTGCAAACAACATAAAATATTTAAAAAAATGGAAAAAATAATAAAATACTGATTTCAACTAGTTGTCAGTAATATTATACGCGGCCACAATGATGAAAAAGAGAAAAAAATATTCAACTCAAATCATGTCTATGCGGTAGTTGAAAAAACAAATAATTTTGAAAGTGTCATAAGCGTCAAAGTCACATTTAAATCCAAATCATTCGTTTTATATTCAAGTTCTCATCAACTATCTCATCAATATGAGGAAATAATGAATTTGGAACTTTAGATAAAATTTTAAAGTTCTTAATTCGTTGATTAACCCGTTCAATATGTATCCTTACAGAAGCAATGTTTCATCTACTTCTTCCGGAATTAAATTGGTCTTTGTGACCAAAAAGAGGATTTATTAGTACTTATTAGTTTATTATTTATTAGTACTAGCAGCTTTTAGTAATTCACGAATTTTTAATAGCCAGATACCTCATAAGTAGAGAGCGGACAAAAAAGCATAAAAAAATGGAAAAAAGTGCTTAAAAAAGCACAAAAAACTTGAATAATAAGTTGTTAAATAAGCATAAAAGTTGAAAAAAAGCATCTCATAAGCAATTTTTACTCATATTAATGGCGTATACAATTTTTTTTTTTTTTAAAGAAACTAAATTTATTCCGCCTCGCCCTGCGAAAAATTTTGTTTTTGCGGAACCAAATTTTTTCACCCTGCGGAAAAATTTTTTTTACAATGCTATAATTTTTTTTTTTGGGGGGGGCGGCCCCCCCTTATACACGTCCCTGGTGTATGCGTGTGTGAATGGGAAAAAAGTGTTTTTTAACAAAAAAAAAAAAAAAAAATTATAAATATTCGTAAAATAAGTTCAAATAAGCACGAAAGGGAAAAAAAGCATGAAAACTCAAAAAAAGCAAAAAAAGCATAAAAAATGCAATCTCAATGCACTTAGTTTTTCCTAATTCGTATAAAAATTAAATATCAAATGGTTGCTTATAAAATTGAGCAATAAGCATTTTGCTTAAAATCCGGTCTCTACTCATAAGGATTGTATATTTTTTAAAAATATTTTCGCTTCCAGGAGAAATCGAGGGAATATAAGACGGATGTTCCGATTTTTCGTTGTTTATAAAATGAGTATAACTACAAATTCTGGAATTTTGATTTGGTACCCAGTCTTTTGGGTTTTCTCTGAAATCGAAAAAAAGTTTTAAGGTTAAGTTTTTATTATGAAATAAATGTCATAAATATTAAGAACCTGGTTAACAAAATGAGTTATTTACATGCGTCGAGTTTAATCTCAAAATTCATTTTAATTATATAATATATTTGTAATTAATTTTGGACTTAGTCATAATTTTTTACTGTTTTTATCCACTGTTTACGTTTTGCTATTTTCATGTGGCTATCTGGAAATTTATAAAATTTCACTTTCACATTCATTTCAGGATTCTGATGTGATGTATTATTACAGCCACGGATACAGCAATTTTTTCTTAAAGTCGACAAACTTCAAATAATCACAATATATTTAATTAATAATTATTCAAAAATAAATCACATGTTAAATATTTAACAAATCCCCCAACTAATTAAGATGATTGCCACTAGTTGGCGCAAAGGTCTAGACGCACGGTCCCTATACTTGTTTTGAGGTGTGTGTTCAGATTTATAAACATAAAAATATAAAATCTGGTGTGACTGGCGCACAGCACACAACTTTCCCTTACCTCGGTAATCGAAAGTTGTGTACTGTGCTTGACACAACAGATTTTTTGTATCGAGATATATTTAGTTTCCGTCAGTACGGTGCATTCCAATTTCAAGATGTAAAATTTATAAACAGAAAAATATTTATATTTTGTTACCATGGCAACCATATCTTCTATCTTTCCTATGAAGTACAAGAGTAAAGTGGTATTTATAAGATTTCAATGCCATGTGGCATAAGGGCAGCTAAGACGAAAAATAAAATAAAAATTTATTTTTTGTCGAAGTTCCGAGTGCAGAGCGCATTCTTCATCAGGACAAAAATAATGTCAAGTTGTCAGGTTAGTTGACATGGCAGTGTAGCAACGTTTATATTTTCTTGAAAACTCTCTTTACTGTTCCGAGTTTTCAAGAAAATATAAATTGGTAAAAACGTTGCTACACTGCCATGTCAACTAACCTGACAACTTGACATCATTTTTGTCCTGATGAAAAGTGCGATCGGCACTCGAAACGTCGACAAAAAATAGATTTTTATTTTATTTTTTGCCTTGGCTGCCCTTATGCCAAATCCTCATATCATAATATCCAGCCATCAAGAAACAACTTGAGAATATATATTTTAAAGAGCATCTAAAAAATAATTGATTTTTGCATTTTAATCATAAATCGTTGGAGCGAATTTTGAGAAAATCAAAAAAAAACTGAAAATGTACATCAGTAAAGTATTAGTACTCTTTGGCCGATTTTGATTAAAAGCTTATTTTCACCCTTTTGGGGATGCCGAACTTAAATATAAAATCAATTCCTTCATGCTTTAAATTAAACACAGACACACAGACAGACCATGTCCCGAAAAAGTTCAAATCTTAACTTAATGATTCTAATAGCGCAGAGGATCTCTGACTTGATGACAATGTCAACATTCAAACCACTAGACCAGAGAGTGTGCATGTATTCAAATTAACAGCCGGAGGGCATTAACCTTTGAGGAGGCCCCAAATCCTGGTCACCATTTGCTCATTGACATGTGGTTATTTTATAGAACTCACGAGGAGAGGGAATCTTTTGGACAGGAGCCATTGTCTGTCAAAACAAGAAGAATTAAGTATGCACCAGCTAGAAATACTCGATGAATCTCAACTACGCACGGGACAAGAAACAAGATCTTAGGAATAAAAGACACTCGCTTAAAGTTTAAAAAAAAAAAAAGAAAAGATTTATTTTTATGAGAGAAAATATAGAGATCGGTTAAATAAAAATATCCTGATTATATTTATAATTACAAAATGCTAACTTTTTGGGTGAAAGCAGAAGACAAAAAAACAAAAGCACCCTCTACCAGGGCCGGAACTGGGAGGTTTGCTAGGAGGGGTAAAATTTTATTTGCCGCCCCCTACCTTCCCCCGCGCCGTCACTCTAACTAAGCCAAATTGATTATAAAATTGTAATCTTTAAACTTGGGCTTACCGGGGCCCGGGCCCCGGGGGAAACCGGAACCCCCCCCCCCCCCCCCCCCGGGCCCCCCCCCCCCCCCCACCAAAAAAATTAATTTAATTTATTTTAATAAAAAACAAATGAAATAAAAGAGGGAGGGGGGGAAAAGACCTGCAAAGAAGAGAAGGAAAAAAAAAAAAAAAAAAAACTTGGGCTTAAATTTGCTCGCCTCTAAAATTTTGCCCTAGGCCCTGGCATCACGGGCCTACCCATATATCCACTACGATTAATGGAAATTCTTGTTTCTTAGAAGAGGTGGGAATTTGAAATACGAATATATTTATAAAAAATCTGGTGTGACTGGCGCACAGCACACAACTTTCTCTTATTTTTCCGGTCCCGGGGGGTGTTTAACTTAAATATAAAATTTCAACCTCGTAGCTCAATTCCTTCATGCTTAAAATTGAACACACACACACACACACACAGACAGACCATGTCGCGAAAACCACTTTTTTGGATTCAGGGGACCTCAAAACGTGAAGATCCATCAAAATCTCGACATCGAATTTTTGACATGAATCCAATACTTTCTCTCTATATATATATTACATATATACATAGGTAAGAGAAAGTAATTATGCATAATATAGTTAAGTAGAATTTGTTAATTTCTTAATACCTTTGATTGTGATATATTCACTTCACATTTCTTAATAACTAATTTCCAGGGCTGTATTTTGATTTCTCAGGGTTGTTGTGGTTGAAAGGTAGGGCGCGGCAAAAGAGTACTTTTCCTATTTTGCCGCCCGGGGCACAGGCCCGCACTGCCCCCCGCCTCCCTAGATCCGGCCCTGCCCTCTACCTTCGGCCTTGGTAAAAAATCTGGTGTACCTTCGGTAATCGAAAGTTGTGTTCTGTGCTTGTCACACCAGATTTTTTGTGTTTACATTTAGTTTCCGACATTAGGGTACAATTGAATTCAATAAGTAAATTTTTTTTTTCACACCCACACACACATTCACACAGTCTTTTCGGCAAATAAGCTATTTAACAAATGTGGATTTTATAGCTGGATAATCGTTATTTGGTAAATAAAAGAATAGCAGCTAAAATTATTTCATTTATTGACCCACTAGGCTGACGTTTCGGTCTTGGTCAAGACCATCCTCAGAGCTTGCGGGTGGTCTTAACCAAGACCGAAACGTCAGCCTAGTGGGTCAATAAATGAAATAATTTTAGCTGCTATTCTTTTATTTACCTATTAAGCTATTTAAGACTTTGACGATAACCGTTATATTATTTATAATATCTATTTGGGGTCCAGGCATTTCTATTTAAGCCATTTGGATACCAAATGGCTTAAATAAAATCATTGGACTGCCTGGGGTCCGAACCCGCGACGTTCGGTATAGACACGGTAGACACGCTACCAACTATACCAAGCCCGTAGGCTTTGTAGGTAAAATTTAAAACGTTGGAAAATATTTATATTTTGTTACCATGGCAACCATTTCTCCTATCTTTCCTATGAAGTACAAGAGTAAAGTGGTCTTCAGAAGATTTAAATGGCAAAATGAGAATATACATTTTAAAGAACATCTAAAAAATAATTAATTTTTGAATTTTAAACAAAGTCGTTGGAGCGAATTTTGAGAAAATCGAAAAAAACTGAAAAACTACATCAGTAAAGTACTAGTACTCTTTGGTCGATTTTGTTCAAAAGCTTCGTGTCACGTCCCAGGGGGGTGCCTAACTCAAATATAAAATTTCAACCTCCTAGCTCTTTTTGTTCTTGAGATATTTTGTTCACAGACACACAGACAGACCATGTCGCGAAAAGCACTTTTTTGGATTCAGAGAACCTGAAAACGTGTATTTCCATCAAAATCTCGACATAGTATTTTTGACATGAATCCAATACTTTCTCTCTCTATATATTAACATATATATAGAGGTAAGAGAAAGTAAAAAGTAAAATGAAATGAATAATTATGAGATTAAAAACTTAAACTAAATAGAAAATTAAAATCGGCTCATTAAAATTTTTGTAAACTTGAGTCGCAAATTTCAAAAATAACTTGTCAAAAAATTTAATAATAAAATTTTCTAAGAAAGATAACAAATTATAATTTGGCCTATGTTTATTACTTTTTTGGCAGCTATTAGTCTAATGACTAATTCTTTGGAGGATCCTGCGTCTATGAATAGCCAGCCCAATGGATGTTGCGTCTCCCACGCAATCTCACTCACTTACTCAGTCTTATTTTCAATTCCAACTGCACCTTAACAAACAGACTAGACACTTTTTACTGATCAAAAATTTGGGGAATGACTTCCCCGAGACTTTCTCTTTTGGAATTACTTCTGGGTGTGTGTGTGTGTGTGTGAACACGATTGCTTAAAAACCAAAGCAGCTTGTTATATTATGATAAAATACTCAATTTTAAAAAGTTTTTATTTTTTGACATTTTTCCGAAAACTGAATAGTTTTTGAAATAATCACAGAAGAAAATGATATTTTTCGTTAAATTTTGGAAAGAAAAATCAAAACAAAATCATACAGATGTCATTAAAAAACATGTAAATATAAACAAATGAATTGCTGGAGTGCCAAGGGACCAGTCATCCTCGCTGAGGGGGGCCCCCCGCTTGGAAAGCCCCATGTTTTCTCAATTTTTCTTGGGGCACGGAGCTTTCTGAGGGGAGCTACGAGCCTTCTGGGGAGGGCCGCCCCCCCCCCCCGGCACCCCCCTAGTTACGCACATGGAAACAATATCCGCCTCTTGTGCTAGAGGTCTAAATAATATCCCGTGGGCTAATTAGGATAGAATAAAGACATGCGCCTTGAATTCTGATTCTCTAGAAAGATAGATTAAATTGTTTCATCTGTCAAAGTTCCTCAGCATAATTTCTTTTTCATTTCATAATTATTTGTCAATCATATTTTTCAGTTCTATTATATAAAATTATTTTTAACAAATGTGTGCGTGTGTTTAATAAAATCCGAAATGAGGAATGCATTGAATATTAATAATATCTTATTCAAATGAATAGATCTCGAAAATTATTTAAATAAAATGAAATAAGAGGTGTCCGAGTTATCAAAAGAAATTGAATCGTTTATTTCAGAAACCACCTAAGCGACAAAATTTCAAATCATGTGTTTTTGGTGCTACTGTACAATTTAAAGGTAAATACATCTTTTAGATTATCCCAATAGCATGTTTTTGATTTGGTAAAAAAATATTTGAAGGAAACTAGACCTATACTTAAGCTGCAAAACTGTTTTCTTTAGTTTTCCGAAAGTTGAAAAAAGCGCACTTAGGTGGTTTCTGAAATAAACGATTCAATTGTACAGAGCTTCAAGAATTTATCGCACCATTAGTATATATATACTAATTTACTGATGTCCCTATGTTCATGCACAATCAAGAAAATTAATTGCTATTTTAAAATTCCTATATAATCGTTTTTTTAAACTTTAAGCCCCGTGTTCTTTTTCACAGATTTTTTTTTTTATTTTGAAGGAATTATTTTTTTAAATAAAGGAACAATTTTAGAGATACCTGCATTAAAAAAATGCAATTTAAAAAATAAGGACCACCTCACTGTAGATAAATTAGTGTTTTGATTGCATATCGCGGTTCCTGAACTCGAACTGGGTCCAGGCGCCTTCGTCTACCTTTTACCTTATCATTTATCAGTGAACTTAAAATGTAAATAATATTGTATATTTGGTGGATGGCCGATGACTTAAGATAAAGGGAGTCCTTGCGCTACAAAAGCGGGAAGCCCTGGTTCGAGTCCAGAGGCAGCGATATACTCAATTAAATCACAAATTCATCTATTAATATCTTTTCTTAAGGTTGTTCGGATAATACATCGTAAGTCATAATAGAATCTAAATTTTTTTTTAAATAAAATTAAAAGTTTGAATGCCAAAATTCCTTATTATAATTTAGTCGTGACCTATCATAGTTTATAATTGGATTAAGTTAATAATTTAATTACCAAAAATAATAAATGAATGACTTTTGACTTGAGCAGTATTTCACGTAATATAGAACTGGCAACATTGCATTCATCAGCTATCTATTTTATATCTTAAAAGCCTTCAATTTTATTTTATTTAATATATTACAATGTTTAATGCAAATCAGTTTAAATACAATGGACGATTTGCGAGAAAAAATATCGTAAAATTGAAAAAAAAAAAATGTAACTGACATCGAGAAATGAATATTATGTTATGCGATGTTGCCGGACTGGTCTGACTCTCGAGACTTCCTTATTTTTAAATTTTGGCGATTGTCATTTTGGAGAATTTTTTGACTTTCTTGTTAAAATATCTTTAAAAGCGGTCGGCAGAAACTTTTGATTTTATATTTAACGTATTCCTCGGAAGTGAATTGATAAAATGTAAGTTTTTTTTGTTTTTGTATCTATTGCAGAGGTGGCTATATAATTCGATATGTGTGCGTTTCGTCGATATTTCCCATAGACTACATGTTAAATTTCAATTTTTTTAAAATTAATTACACGATAACCCTGGGTCAGATCTGCTTCAAAATTTTATTTTAAACGTATGTGATAGTGATTAATAACATATTAAAAAATTAGCTTTTAATCTAATAAAGTGCTTTAATGTCCGAACAACCTTAATATCTTTTATAAATTGAATGTGGATTCAAACTTCTATTTTGTTTTTTGTTTAGAGAATTTTGGAAGCTAATAAAAAATGAAAGAGATAAATATTGTTTAGTTTCTTTTTTGTATTTATTATTAATAAAAATGAATTTGGCTTGCGATCTCGTTTGTGATTTCGCCAGGGATCAATTATAAGCCTTCGCTTCCTCACTTTTTGAACCTGATCTTGGAGAAAGGTGCCAAAGGTTAAATACAAATCCCTTCGGTTTCTATTTATTGAATGAGTTTTTTTTTTTTTATAGATTATCGAGGAGTTTCAATCAGAATACAAATTTAATAAATATGGTTATTTTTATACGGTTTAAAATTTTAATGAAGAACGATAAATTAAATGAAAAGAAATATGAGGATAGGAAAAATAAAATTAATAGAGCTGTCAAAAAAATAAAAATAAATGAGTTCTATTTCCAAAGATTTATTTCAAATTAATATAAAATTTCACTTTTCCTCATTTTTTGAGAAATCAATATCCTTGTTCTAGCCTAATAAAGGGAGAGGGTTTAATTGCTTAGAGAGGTTATCGAGAAAATACTCCAGCGATTGTTTTCCACATTAAAATAATTTATTCGGCAAATATTTCGGATTGCCTATGCCATCCATCCTCAGTACATCAAATTACATGTGTGGAGCGTGTTACAAATGGTAAAAATTTGCTAAGAGAAGCCATTCTTAAAAATCACATATGTAGGCTATAATTTGATGCACTGAGGATGGATCGCGTAGGCAATCCGAAATATTTGCCGAATAAATTATTTTAATGTGGAAAGCAACCGCTGGTGTATTTTTCTTCACGATTTGTCCCAGCATACTTAACTTAATTGCTTATAGTTTTTCGAGATAATATCCATTTTGGAAATAAATAATACTTATTCAAATTCCTTGTTAGATATTGTAGGCCTATTTGAAGTTGAAGATGTTTACCTCTAACATAATAAACCTGGGAAAATATTTATATTTTGTTACCATGGCAACGCAACTATTTCTCCTCTCTTTTCTAACAGTAAAGTGTGCTTCAAAATATTTCAAGGGCAAAATGAGAATATACCGGTACATTTTAAATAATATCTAAAAAAATAATTGATTTTTGAATTTTAAACAAAATCGGTTCTAACGAATTTGAATTTTAAACAAAATCGGTTCTAACGAATTTTGAAAAAATCGAAAAAAAAGTGAAAAAGTACTTCAGTAAAGTACTAGTACTCTTTGGCCGATTTTGTTCAAAAGTTTATATTCACAAGGGGATGCCTAAATTAAATATAAAATTTCAACCTCGTAGCTCATTCATTTCCTTCACACAGACAAGCAGGCAGACACACAGACCACTTTTTTGGATTCAGGGGACCTCAAAATATGTACCGTATATCCATCAAAATCTCGACATCGAATTTTTGATATGATCCCACTATATATTACATATAGGCCTATTTATAATAAAAAGGAAAATAATGATAATTTAAAAGGTGAAAATGTTTTTTACTTTCTCTTACCTATGTATATATGTAATATATATATAGAGAGAAAGTATTGGATTCATGTCAAAAATTCGATGTCGAGATTTTGATGGATCTTCACGTTTTGAGGTCCCCTGAATCCAAAAAAGTGGTTTTCGCGACATGGTCTGTCTGTCTGTGTGTCTGTCTGTGTGTCTGTGTGTGTGTGTGTGTCTGTGAACAAAATATCTCAAGAACGAAAAGAGCTAGGAAGTTGAAATTTTATATTTAAGTTAGGCACCCCCATGGGACGTGACACGAAGCTTTTGAACAAAATCGACCAAAGAGTACTAGCACTTTACTGATTCACTTTTTCAGTTTTTTTCGATTTTCTCAAAATTTGCTCCAACGATTTTTTTTTAAATTCAAAAATCAATTATTTTTTAGATTCTCTATAAAATGTATATTCTCATTTTGCGATTGAAATCTTCTGAAGACCACTTTACTCTTGTACTCCATAGAAAAGATAGGAGAAATGGTTGCCATGGTATCAAAATATAAATATTTTCCCATACTTATAAATTTTACATCTCTAATTCAATTATTGTACCCTACTGTCGGAAACTAAATACATGTCGACACAAAAAAATCTGGTGTGACAAGCACAGTACACAACTTTCGATTACCGAAGGTAAGAGAAAGTTGTGTGCTGTGCGGCAGTCACACCAGATTTTTTTATCTCTCTTATCCCTTGAATTAATATTCACTACAACATTCCTGCAGGGTGAAGTTGAGCATCATTTAACTTATTGACGAAATAAACAATAAATTTTATAAAACTAAATAAAATATGCCCTCACCACAGTGCTGTCAAAATTGATAAAAGAAAATTTGGAGTCTCTATTCTACGAGTAAGAGAGGAAGACATTTTTCATAAATCCATAAAAAGTGATTGCAATGATGGTGGAAATTCACGGGATCCTAATCGGATTGAAAACTTGCGCACCTAAATGGGAAATTGCCTTTTTAAATAAAGAAACAATTCTTTAAACAAAATCTGGTCCAGAGATGATGGAATTAAAAATTAAGTTGGTCACTTATTGCAATATTATATTAATATTGTAAAAGTTTTTTTTATTTTTTAAATATTCATTTGCAAAAACTTTAAATCAAAATTAATAAATTTATCGCGAGTTCAACTTTTATATGTCGATAACGATTTTGATATTTTTCAAATTAATTCACTTAGCGATTATTTAATAACAAAAACAGTAATTCCTATTTATTTAAAGTTGCCCCCGGGCCTTGGTGCAGTGGTTAGCGTGCTGACCTTCTGTACCAAGGGTCGGGGGTTCTCAACCCGTCTCAGGCGACAATTTATTTCAATTTAATTGACTACCAAATAGAGACGGAGTCTAAATGGCCTCCGTTGCCTAAAAAATTTGCTAATAATATAACCGGTATTTATTAGATTGTCTTGCATCGATGGCAACCCGGGGCTTTTTTTGGGGGCCACCCACCCGAATTTCCGCCGTGCTTGACATTGCTTCATTGAAACGATCTTGATGTTGGAATAATTTTAACGAATGTCATTTTAGAAATGGCATTCGATGGAATTAATTTATTTCACCTCAACCAAGGCATAACGAGAAATTAAAAAAAAAAAAAAGTAATTTTCCCCATCATTTCACATTAAAGTTTTTTTCTTTCTTCCTCATACATTAAAAAAAAAAAGGATTTTGCACTATATGAATATATTAAATAAAATGATGATTTTATTAGCTTAATAAATACTTATGAATAAAATATCAAAGAAGAAAAAGTAGAAAATAATAAATATTTCAGTGGAAAAGATGCGCTTCTAAAAATATTGAAAAATAAAACGTCAAAAATTATGATCTTGAAGATATTTCTGGTCATTTTTTGTTTATAGAGAAGAGGAAATAATTAATTATGCCGAACTTAATGTATAATTGAATATTTCTAATAATAAAAGCGAAGCTAATAATATTATTGGCAATCAAGCTTGGTATTAAGCAGAGAGCAGCAAGTTTTTGTGCTTTAGTGTTTGTTTGTTTTGTACCTTTGTCTCGCTCCATTCTTGGAAAAACTCCATCCCCATTGCTGTGTACTTGACTCAACAGTGTTTATAAAAATGTCATATGTTGTGGGTAACGTGTTGGGTTTTGTTTTGGGGCTGAGCTTGGACTGAGCCCGGAGAGGCAATGCCTGAACGACTTCATGCTCCCCGGAGGGGGGACGTCGACGACGACGACGTCGTCGCCGACCCCCTAAACCACGTTGATTCACTCTCTGTGTGTGTGTGTGTGTGTTGCAGTCGCCAGTTTCAAGTGTTCTCCCCCTTATCCCCCCCTGGTATGTTTTTTTTTCTTGTTCCCAACTCAACGCCTTAATCCCCTGACTAATTGGAGCCCACCGTTGCGACTAGCCCGCCCTCATTTGCGTCTTATCTGATCTTGGAATGAGTTGAACATTGGAGCGCCAATTGATTAAAAACATCTGGCCCGCCAAACGCGGGCTCTTGTTTACTACTTTTGCAATTATTGGCGAAAATATTGTTCAAACCTTGAAAGAATCCTACGATTTAAATTTTCTCTCCGAAGATTGTAGAAAAATTGGTAATTAATATTCATCGGTGAGGCTTAATTACATGTAAAAGTCAGGT
>JAKCPI010023435.1:5000-22150 GCA_023213315.1 Euborellia annulipes | reverse complement strand
AATTATGTACTTCTTTTCTTTTCAGAACCTTCTTACTGCTGGGTATAATGATGTCAACACGAGTTTACAAGATTCCTGCTATTCTATGTAAGTTGGAAAAATCAATATTGATAAACTTAAAATCAAGAGGTGGGGGATCCCAGGCAGTCCGAAGAATGTGTATTTAAATCATTTGGATACCAAATGTGCCTGAAACCACTAATATATAGCATTAAATAATTTGAGTATCGTTAAAGTTTATATGGCCTGCGATGCCGAAGACTTAAAAAAAAAAAAAAAAATTAATATTCTTAAAAGTTTTCGATTGTAAAGTCGATGAAATTTAGCCCAGGATTGAATCTTATTAATTATTTTAATAAAATTTTATAAATCTTACTTTATCTAAAAAAATTTTATAAAACATTATTAATATTTTCCTAAGAAGGGGGGACGACCCCAAAACGCGAAATAAAAAAAAATTTTTTTTTTTTGCCGCCTCCCTCATCTACTTGTTCCTGTTTATTATCACTCAGCCATTAATTTCTTTTTAAATTATTTTTAATGTAGACCATTTGCTACGTGATACACTCTTTCACAAATTCTCTTCGTAGTTAAAATTCAGCCTGGCCTATCAATGGCCCAAAATTATTTTTGTGATTCCAAATAAGTCATTGCTGTTAAGTATAATCTGATCGAAAACAAAAATGTAAATAAATGCTGGCCAATTTGGTTTATTGTTAGCCAATAAGGATTGAGTTAAATTTTTATCGCATGAGACGGAATGCGGACCCTTGGTTACAGATGGCCAGCACGCTAACCACTACACCAAGGCACGAGGCCTGGTTCTTTCTTAAATAACATAAACGAATCCTTTGCCACAAAAAGAACTGAGATCTATGTGGGTGCCAAGTTAGGAATACCAAAAGTAGGTCGATTAATGGCATATTTTATTATGTAGCTTTACCTAGACCAAATATTTATACTTGGTGAGTTCTCATATTACAATTAAACTCAAAATCTGAAAACTTATTATATATTCTGGAAGCTAAGATTTTTTTTTTAAACACACACTTTTTTTCCATTCCCAATCACACTCAAAACACAATCAAACAGTCTTTTCGGCAACTTAGGTCAAACAAGACTTTGACGATACACTGTTATATATAATAATATCTATTGGGGGGTCCAACATTCTTATTTAAGCCATTTGGCATCCAAATGTCTTAAATAAAATCACCGGACCGAGCCCGCGAGGTTCGGTATAGAAAGTAGGCACGCTACCAACTACACCAAGCCCTCAAGCGCGAGGTCCCCCTAAGCTAAGTTTTCTTTTAATTTCATCTTTTATATTTTTTACATCATTTTGACCTAGCCCCATTTGTACAAATCTGAAAAATTCATTTACAATAAATTAATTGTTTCTCCAACGAATAATAGATTGAAAATTTTGCAAAATTTCAATGAATAGAGGGAAATACGCTCGAGTAGATAAACACCATAGTGCATTCTTTATTTATGTAAATAGATACTTATAATAAATTTCAACTTGGTTGAGGATTTTTTTCTTTACGGGGAGAGAGAGACCCCCCAGACTCATCGTCGTGTTCCGTTGCGTCAAAGACGGCCCTTTTCTCTCCTGGGTGGCCCCTGGTGTCAAGGGACAAGGGTTATTAACATCGTCTCTCATTCGGCAAAAGAGAGTTTCCGTCCTTTCGTATTTTAAGAAGACGGTACACCATCTCTCGGAGGAAAATTCGATTTAGCATCGTAAACAATTTGCACTTTGTCAATAATAGACGGTGGATGGATTTGCGAAATTTTTCCACTCTCTCTCTCTCTCTCTCTTTCTCCTTCCTCGAATCTGAACCCGTCTGTGCAAATTTGTTCAGTCCACAAAGCCTCAATTGTACCCTCGTTGATTGTGTCTCTGTTTGCACAGATTGACTCGCAACACGATATTCAAAGCGTTTAAGACGTCCGCAAGCACAAGCAACAATAGGACTCACATACAGGGCTATTGTTAAGACAAGAGGTTCAAATTACAATCGTGTCCTTTTCATTAAGCTCTATTCAAACCAAATTAATTATACTTTTTAATGTGAGAGGTTGGAATTTTAACACAAATTGGCTCAATATTATCACGTATTTTCAATGGCGGCTAATAAAAAAGAGTCGCACAGTAGGGTCCGACCGAAACAAGATTTTCAGCCGAAACCGAAACCGAAACCGAATATTCGGCCTCAACCTTAGTTTCGGCCGAAACCGTAACCGAAACCGAAACTTGTATTTCCTATAAAATTTTTTTTTCATTTTACCTTTTTTTTTTTTGAATTTTTTTTTTTTCCTCCCGTGAAAATCATTTTACCTTATTTTTAGGGAGACTAAAATTTTTTTCTCCCTCAAGTGCAAATCATTTGACCTTTTTTTTTTTTTTTGCATGCAAGTCTCATCCCATTTTTTCAGACTCTGGTTTCGGCCGGCCGAAAGGTTCGGCCACTTTTTGGCCGAAACCGAAACTACGGCCGAAACCATGATTTTTGACCGAAACTGGCCGAAACCGTAACCGAAACCGAATATTCGGTCGGTTCCTATCGCACTGGTGGAATTTTCCTAATTAGATCATGATATTAACAACATATTTTTGAATAAATAATTAATCTATATTTTTCAGTTGAGTTACAGCAATAATAATTAAATTTGAAATAAAAATCAAATAAACGAGATTTTTAGAATTGATGTTCATTATATTCTAATTGTAGAAATTAATTATTAAAGAAAATACTTATGAATGACATACAAATTTAGTTATGTGACTTTTCAAATAGAATAAATCGCTCTCGGGCTTGGTGTACTGGCTAGCGTGCTGCCTTCTATACCAAGGGTCGCGGTTTCGGTTACCGTAGTTATCGTAAAAGTCTTATATGACCTAAGTTGCCGAAAATACTGTGTATGTGTGTGAGTGTGAGTGGGAAAAAAGTGTGAGTATTTAAAAAAATAAATAAATAAAATAAAAAAAAATAGAAGAAATCTGGTGTGACTGATCACACAGCACAGAAATTTCACTTTCCTTCGGTAATTGAAAGTTGTGTTCTATGCTGGTCACACCGGAGCCTAATTATTTTTTGTGAACCTTTTGAACCTTTTTGTGAACAAATTTTCTCAATGAAACACATACTATCTATCATATTTGTAAATAAATAATTTTATTATTAGAGGAATTTTTAATTATAGTCCATATTTTTGTATTAATTATTTATAAAAAAATATAAAATACTGTACAAAGTTTCTCAAGTGAACTGAGTGAACTGAGTCGGAGCAATTGCACAGTGCTTGATAACGGCTGCAGAATAAGCAGTCGAAACGTTGTACAGTATTTATATTTTTAATAAATAATTAATAACAAAAATGAGGCCTATAATAAAAATTCCCTAATAATAATAATTCAAACCACAAAAGCTTTAATAAACACATTCGTGATAAATAATTTTAATTAGATTTTTTCTATCTTTCAGTTATAACTATATAACTCCACAATCAGTTAAAATTATCAATATTTAGAATATTTCACCAAGTTCATATTATGTCTATACATATCATATGATATTGTAAAATAATTATTGTGAGAATATTATTATTAGTGTAAAATTTGCCCGTTTTTTCTATATTTTTATTTTATTACCAACCAATCAGATCCTAATTAATAACAAGGAATAATGTGTGATGGCTGTAAATTCCGAAAAATCATAGCCAGACCATCTTGTGGCAATTAGTTGGCAGTTTGTAGAAGGTTGGCTTGCAAAGGGCCGATTGGTGCGTTCCGGTTGTCTGGGTGACTCCTCTCATGTGTCCCATCCATCATCTGGGGATGTTTGGCTGCTCTTCTCTTCTCTTACTGCCCTTTTTCAGCACTCGCTCCTTTCAAGACTGCCACTAATGAGCAGCCCTCAATAAAAGGTCCTCATTGTTAATTAGAACACCTGCACCTCAAAGGGAGACAATCTATTCGTGTGTGAATACACTATAACTATAATGCAATCACATTTGAAGTCATCTTTGGAGGAAAAAGATTATAATAGATTATTACTCCGGTAGTATTGTAGTTTGAATATTATTAGCTGCTATTTCTAGTTTACTTCACACTGTTGATTCAAATTCAAAGATATTTATTTATTTTGTATTTTTATCAAAAATTGCTGCGGCCTAAAATAAAGGAAAGGGATACCAAATGACTTAAATAGAAATGCCTGGACCTCCAATAGATATTATAAATAATAACGTTATCGACAGTCTTAAATAGCCTCTCTCTCTCTCAGTCATTAGTGTCAGCCCTGACACGTTGTGGTTACTCTGAAGAGTAACTTTCATGGGAATGATACTGAGGTGGGTTCCCGTTTCCTTTCTCAGGGGAGGCATCTCATATAGAGTTGGATAATTTATTGCCATGAGCTGGATTTGAACTCGAGTTGTCTTCAACTCAGGATTATAAGCTTAACTTAGGGCTGGACGGTAAACCGGTTTACCGGTAAAAACCGGTAAAAATTTTTTACCGAAAACGCGGTAACGAACCTCTAATTCGATAAAAACCGGTTTTTTTTTCGAAAGTCGGTAAAAACCTATTTTTTCGGGCGGTAAAAAATTTTGGTTCCGCGAGAAAAAAAAATGTTTCGGCAAAAAATTGGCTCTCTAAAAAAAGGTAAAATATTTTTTCGCCCTGGGAAAAATTTTGGTTCCGCGAGGGAAAAAAATGTTTCGGCAAAAAATTGGCATCCCGCGGGGGAAAAAATGTTTCGGCAAAAATTGGCTCTCTAAAAAAAAGGTAAAATATTTTTTGGGGCGGGGGAAAATTTAGGTTCCGCGGGGGAAAAAAAAATGTTTCGGCAAAAAATTGGCTCTCTAAAAAAAAAAGGTAAAATATTTGGGAAAAATTTTGGTTCCGCAAAAAAAAAAAAATGTCCTGCGGCGGCAAACTTTGGTTCCGCGGGCGGTAAAAAAATTTTTACCGACTTTCGAGAAAAACCGGTTTTTTTTTCATTATCGAGGTCGGTAATGAAAATCCATTACCGTCCAGCCCTACTTAACTGCCTTTCCCCTCGGCTAATCGCCTCCTCCTTAAATAGCCTAAGTTGCTATATGTGAATGGGTGTGCCAGTGTGAATGAGAAAAAAAGTATTTTTTTAAATTTAGGTCTTTTTCGGCAATCATTGGGGCCAAGTGGATGTTGATGTGGCCTCCTCTCTTAATAATCTTACAAAATGAATGATACTACCTATATTTTGATAAAGAAAATTTTATTTATTTTCTTTGTCATAGGGCCGACTATCTTTTATTCATATTTTACCTATTATTATTTTATTTAAAAATACCAGGTATCTATAGGTAGCTATAGATGTTAAAATTGGCTGGTCACATTTTATAACTAGAAAAAACTATGCATTAATTTGCAAATTATTTCTCTCTCTTAGTAAAGCTATTCTTCAACCTTAATGACTATGAATTACAATCATTAATCATTTTTAAATTATTTAAAATACTATTAAATCAATTTATGGGCATCTATTCTCACGATTCCTATGAGTATTGGCTTAATAGCGATCCTGTTTCTAAGGTCAAATTAGGCTTTTTTCAATTCTTTTATACGCATTTTCCCAACAGTAGCTTTATTTAATTAGAAATCTGAATAGAGAGAATTTTTTTTTCATACGTTTCCATTTTTTATTTTAGGGATTTTTTTTTTATTTGCTGGTTACTAAATTGTTCTTTCTCCCTATGAGAGAGTTTTTTCCCTTTGAGTTAAGTCAATGGATTTGTCTGAGTCAATATATTCAATGAATACACCTCTCTCTGTTTGTGTTCTCTCTCTCTCTGGAGCTGGAAATGAATTGATTATTTCATATCAGACTTTTTTTTTGTTCTCATACGTATAATCTACAGTTACGCAGAGAGAGAGAGAGAGAGTGGGAGAGCTACTACGTACGGAATATTGACCCTCTCTCTCTTTCTCTCGGTGAGGGATATATTGTGCCAGAGAAAAGCGTTTTTATTCATCTGATTTGGGATTACATTCTCGGCTTTAGGTATCAATTTAATAAAAATAAAATCCTTATAATACGTAGGCTATTTTATAAAAAAAAAAAAAAAAAACTGGCTAAAGAGGAAAGTGACTTTCGGCTGAAATAAAATTTTTATTAAATTATTTAACCATCCATAAATATTACGTGTAGGTTTCAACTGTTATGTACTGATTTCATGAGGACGATGCAAATACAAATATTTATTAATAAATAAAGACAAATAAATTGATATGTCCTAATATACCTGGTACACTAATTTTTTTTTAATACCACCTCGTTTACTGAGGTCATGTTATATCATTATTATATATTATACTAATGGCCTTCCAGACTAGGGTTTCTGGGGATCAACCACACGAAGAGACCTCTCGTGCTTGGCATTGCTAGACTGCAATGATCCTGGTGGCTGTTGCTTTATTGTCACTGAAATTTTTACATTGCCGTCGGGCTTGGTGTAGTTAGTAGCGCCCCTCCCTTTTTCAACTAATAGCGAAAAATTAAAAGAGAATACTCTGTTTTTTTTTTTTTGCGATAATATAAAATGTATCTGATGTGATTTGGATAGTTTAAAAATAAATTAAACACGTATATCGTGTAAGCACACCTTACATAAGGTGCTGGTCAAATTTACGTTGGGCCGAGTAACATTTTATAAAGTAATGAAATTATTAATATATTTTGTATAGGAAAATTTTCACGGCGCCCTGGGAAAGACTGGAATTAACGATTTATGCAATTTTCTTTATTTTTTTAAATTTAATTAAAATGTTAATTAAAATGATTTGAATTTGTTTTAAATTTACTTAAAAATGCATAAAGTAGTTTACTTTTTTAAAAGTGTAATAAATCACAATACCTACAAGATAACAAACTAGTATTAGTTATATTAAATTAATTTTTCTTAAAAAAAAAAAAAAAAGTTTTCCACTTCAGCTGCCGAGTAAAAAGTAAAACCCATTTATTAATTACAAATTTTAATCGTGCAGATGAGGAGGTTCCTTGGAATAAAATATTATTTTAAAATTTATTTTTCCTATTTATCAACAACTTCGACTCGTGTTGTTACCACCATCAAGATTCAAGCCACTTTCAATTACACAAATAAGAGAAAATTGTGTGCTGTGCGCCAGTCACACCAGATTTTTTATTATAAGTACTTAGAAGGCCACATAATTCCCCTCCTCTGTTTTATACTAATATGAATTTTCTGACGTCTAGTAATCTTTTTTTTTTTTAATACATTTATTAGTCTACCAAATGCGCAAAGAACTTATTTAAGTTAATTACTTTAGTTTTTAATTAAAATGGCTTTTACTCTTGATTTCATTATTTATGGAAAAACTAATAAGTGCAAGAAATAAATTAGCTAAATTGAAAATGATGATTAGTAAACTATAAATTTTCTTTGTTTTTCACAAATTAATTTTCGATAATTAAGTTATTTTGTCTTTGCATAAAAGAATGTTGTAAATTTACATCGCTTATATATTTAATTTAACGTTAACGGGTATAACATATACGTACTAATATCAAACACTTTAATTAGTAATGAAACACAGAATCACACGGGATATTTAATATAATTTTTATTACTGTTTCGATTTCAGAGGATGTTTTACATTTTTAATTTATGAAATATTTTTAACTTTGCCCATCATTGGACAGGTAAAGTTAATGTAATCGTAAAAGGAATCGAAATTTTTCTGAAGCTGCCAAAATGCGTTTTGAGGTCCCCTGAATCCATTTAAGAAGTTTTTGGAATGATGTGTGTGTGTGTGTGTGTGTGTATGTCTGTGGTAATTTTTTTTCGTCAACTCAAACTCAAAACCTATTTCTTCAATTGTTTTGAAATTTTGCACTCATAAACTAGGGGTAGAGGCCAAGAACGAAAAGCTTTTGGTAAACATCGGACCATTAGGGGGCTCTAGGGGGGGGGGGAACAAAATTTTTTTTCTTACATAACCTTTTTTTTTTATATATTCAGAAACTAGACTTCCTCCCGAGTAAAATGATATATAATATGTATAACATCGGACCCTCAGGGGGGTCTAGGGGGGGGGGGGCAATATTTTTTTCTTGAATAGTGGATGGGCAAAGTTGTGCGCTCGGCTTAGTCCGACCCTTTATTTTAAAATACAGTATTATTAATTAACAATCTTTCTCAAAATCTACTATGCACGCCCCCCCACTTTTTTGGACTCAGGGGACCTCAAAACATGTATATCCATCAAAATCTCGACATCGAATTTTTGACATGATCGCAATACTTTCTCTCTCTATATATTTCATATATAGGGTACGAGAAAGTAAAAATTGTCAAAAATAAAAATTAATACAAATATTAATATTTCATACATATATGTATAGTGTAAAGAAAGTAAAAATAAAAATAAAAATTATTTTTAACAAAAATTTAAAAATTTCTAAAAAAAAAAAAAGATTTGAGGCCATCAAATAAAAGTTTCACTTTAAAAACATTATTGTGTTTATAATTACACCCATTAGTTAATACCTATACCGAACTTTGGGTCTTATATGTACTTTTATTTAATCATATGATTAGCTTAAATAGAACTGAAAAGACGTGAAAGTTAGAGTCAAGAAACTTATCCGAGGGATAAGAGGAGGCAATGGCTAAGCTGAGGATTACGGAGTCCGAAAACGGCTCGGGTTCGAATCCAGCTTGCCGCAAATAATTCAAACATCCTGCCGAAGTCTCCTCTTAGTGAAGGAAAGGGGGATAGCCCCACTGTGGTATCACAAAGGGCTTAATTGACCTAAGTGTGTTCCCTCTCTTGGAACGGCCACTTAAACCTATCCGAGGGATAGCTAGTTAATTAGAACTGAAGCAAACGGCTCTAAGGCTTCAATAAATAAAGATGTAGTCTAAAAGGTCTCAGATGCCTAAAAAAATTTTAAAAAACAATTTTCATATTTATACGGTATTTTAAATATTAAATTATAAAATTAGACCTTCTAATGCAAATACAAAAATTGGTTTTTTAATTGCTTGAAGGTCGTCCTTGTTGTCCAATTAGGCGCCGTTCACACTGGGGCGATATTATCGCTAGCGATTGTTGCTAACGATATGTCGGAGCGACATATCGCAAGGGGGGGTTCACACTAGCGCGACAGTCGTATGCGATAAATAGGTGGTGAGAGGCTTGTTCTCTGTTTTCAGTCATTGATCAAGGGCAATGTGATTGTAATAATAATACCAAAAATGTAAAAAAAAGTTTCTGATTAAAAGGAATAAAATGAAAAATAAAGATTAAAATATTATAGGGCTATTTCTTTAATTTGAAGGAGTTATATAGCTGAATGTTGATAATCAAATAGGTAGAAAGAATGAACAAAGCAGCTAGTTTATATTTCAATTTATTAATAAACCAGGGCCGGCGTTTCGGTCACATATGGGACCATCTTCAGCTAATGTCTGAAAATATATATAATCCTCGACAAGTTATATTGGGCATACACAATTGCACGTAGCTCAATCATGATAATGCCTCAAATTCTACTATTATTATTATTATTATTATTATTATTATTATTATTATTATTATTATTAGTGAAGTTATTCAATCTCTGTCCATGGTATGATAAGAATAAAATTTGAGGCTTTATCATGATTGAGTTAGCCTACGTGAAATTGTGTATGCCCAATATAACTTAGCGAGGATTATATATATTTCAGACATTAACCTGGGCCTGAAGATGGTCCCATATGTGACCGAAACGTCAGCCCTAATTTATTAATAAATTGAAATATAAACTAGCTGCTTTGCTCATTCTTTCTACCTATTTGATTATTTCTTCAATATTTATGGAAAGAAGAATAAATTTATTTATAAAAATATTTATTTATTACACATCAATTTATTTAAAAAAATTTGAATTTTTACTCTCAAAATTAGAATATTGTTTTTAACTTACAATTATTAGCTAAAGTTAGAAGTTTTTTAAGTTTAAAATATTTTTTATAATCTGAAAATAAGATTATCATAAAATATTCAAAATTTAAATGTCAAAAAAAATTTTATATAAAGATAATTAATTACCTTATGAGTATAAGATTTCATTTATTTTTATTTTTTTTTTTAAGTTTTTAACTCCTTTTTAAGAAAATTGGCCGAGAATAAAGCTATCTAATAGTTATATTTATTTTATTTATGAAATCTCCCTTAGTTGACATGTGTTCTCTCTTGGCTGCCATGTTTTAATTTAATTTTATCGCGGCGATAGTCGCGCCGGGCGATAGCAAGCAGCAGCGATGCCGATATCTCGCGTGTCGCTGGGAGAGATATCGCGCATGTGTGAACGCTTTTTATCGCCCCCATTCAGATTCCATTGAATCAGCTGGTGCGGGTCGCTCGCGACTATCGCTAGCAACAATCGCTAACGATAATATCGCCCCAGTGTGAACGGCCCCTTAGATAAATTAAAGGCGACTAATTATCAAATAGGGGAATTCCCTTTACTTCAATTTCAACATAATTCAAAAGGAAGTCTACCAAATCATTTTATGAATCTGCGCAAAAAGTTTGGTCCTTCTCTGGCTTGTGAAATCCGATGTATGGATTTAATAATTAAGATCATTTTAATATAATTAATTAAATTCTCTTTTTTTTATCATTTTAATCAAGTAATATAAATTATATATAAAAATAGATAATACTGATTGTTAATAGAATCAACAGTTTAATCAAAATTTGTCAAGCAGAACATTGGTAGTGAACTGTGTTGATAGATTAAACACAATTTTCCCTCTCGCTCACTCTCACATATCATGTATATATAGGATAGAGATAGGAGAGGGCTATTTATCCCTGGATCCACCGATTGATGGCCATTGATCTGTGTTGATTGGCCAATAACAGAAACTACAACAACACTAATGGTTTGTTGCATTCGCAGATGGCTCTCTCAGCCCCCGGCTGGTTTGGCTCGTTTTACAAAAAGCAATATGTTTTATCCAATTTCACTTTAAATGGTTACCCCCTTCTTCCAATCACCTTTTTTACTTTCTCAGTCTACACTTTTAAATTTATAAAGAGAAAAATATTTAAACGGATTCACTCTCTCTACAATTTTTTGAGCTTCAATCTAAAATGTTATTGAAATTACACAAGTATAATATGTTATAAATATATTTTGATTGAATTTTCGGCCCTCGCTATTATAAAATTTAGGCTAAACGCACACCAAAACGTTTCGGTCGCTAATCAGAACAAACATTGTTAAGTATAAATAATAATATTTGCCCTGATGAAAGTCGTGATTGGCAACCGAAACTTCTGCGAATAAATATCAATTTTTATTTAATTCCCTGGTATTTCAAATTCTGATTGAATTTCTAGAGATATAAAAAATTTTATAAAATAGAAAATTTTATAGATAGGAAATTTTTTTAATCAGATTCTAATTATCCTTGCTAAATAGGCTTAATTCATGTTTAATGTTTATAAAAATAAATTATTAAGCAGATGTCACAAAAAATATTTACGATTAGTAAATTATTTATTATCTGACCCAGGGCAATAGTTTACCCCCGCGACCCCGGAAATTTGTTCTGTTCCTCCATTCTATTCACACGATTTAATAAATCTTTGGCAGATACAAATGTTCGAAAAAAATATATTTTCTATTCTCTTTGTCCTAATTCCGTGATATGTGGCTATAAAGATCCCCCCGAGTTCAAATTTAATTACATTTATCAAAAAAATAAAATGTTCATTATAATAAAACAAATTATAAATTCCAAATGAAAGAGCTTCTGTTTTGCCATTGAAGCAGAAAAAAGACCAACCCCACCTGAGTTTTGGGACTCTAGGCTTGTTATTTTATTTCGCTTGAACGAATGATTTGTCAAGGGATGATATATCGAATCACAATTAGACATCAAGTGGACATCTATTGAATGCTTCTTTTGCTAGCCATTCATATATACAGTAATTAAGTAGCAAATTTGATGAGGGTGAAAAAGAAGGGCGTCATAAAAAAACACACAAGTACCCTAAACTGGAGGAATAAATTATTCATTTATATGGACGTCACGAGAACTAATTTTGTAAAAGAGGCGGGGTTAACAAGGAAATTAATTTTATAGGAACGAAGATAACGAAATTTACTTAATATAATGTTTATAATAGAGCGACTAAACGACAATTTTGACCTTAAATATTCATATGAGCTAAAGCGATTTTTTTATGATTCTTATCATTGTAAAAAAATTTCAGCAACGATGATACTTCATTGTTGGACAGCTAATTTTGAAAATATACTGTTAATAATGAATTTGTAGTTTTTAACGATTATCAAACAATTCATTAAAAACCACTTTCTCTTATCAACATAAGTTTTTTATGTTAATAAAAGAAAGTATTGTATTCATATCAAAAATTCGATCTATCACAAAAGTGGCTCTCGTAAAATGGTCTGTTTGTCTGTGTCAAAATAAAGCAATAACCTACGAAGTTGAAATTTTATATTTATATTTGGACCCTGTTACACATTAGTGTGTCAAGCGCAAGCTACCGAGATTTGATAAAAAAAATTTTTTTGTTTTGATTAGATTATATATGTATAATTAATTTTTTTTGTCAATTGTGCAAGTAACATTGTGCGCATTGTCCTGGTTTCGGCCACAAGGACCATCGTCAGGCCTGTGAAAATACATTAAATTGTCAACAGGGTATAGATCACAAGTAGAATATATTCTACTTGTGATCTATACCCTTTTCAAAATCCATTCAAAAATTGTGTATACACAATTTTTGAAATTTTTTTAGGACATATTTCATAAAAAATACTAGACTCTATTAATTATAGCATTTGAAACAATATTCCAAGTACTTTTATGAGAAGTGAAATTAAGCTTAAAAATAAAATAGAACCAAGAGTACTAGAACTTTATTGATGAACTTTATTAATTTTGTTTTTCGATTTTTGTTCGGTTTTGATTAAAATTCATAAATCAATTAATCATTTATTAGATGCATTTTGAAATGTACTTATTTTTTTATTTTTTTTATTTGTTCCTTTTCAGCCAAAGACCATAGAGTTACTCTTGTACTTAATTGGTAAGATAGGAGAAATAGTTGGCATGGTAACAAAATTTTTCTTGTTTATAAATTTTGCATCTTGAATTCTAATGTACCCCCCCCACCGCCTGAAATATTTGTTAAAACAAAAATCTGGAGTGACAAGCAATTTTTCTTTTGATTTTATTTTCTGAAATAATTTAAACCAGATTTGATAATTCCTTAATACTACTTAATTTAATATTTTTTAGTTAGATGATTTGATTTGCAATATTATTACTTTCTCTTACCTATGTATATATGCAATATATATATAGAGAAGTATTGGATTCATGTCAAAAATTCGATGTCGAGATTTTGATGGATCTTCACGTTTTGAGGTCCCCTGAATCCAAAAAAGTGGTTTTTCGCGACATGGTCTGTCTGTGTGTGTGTGGGTGTGTGGGTGTGTGTTCAATTTTAAGCATGAAGGAATTGAGCTACGAGGTTGAAATTTTATATTTAAGTTAAACACCACCCGGGACCGGAAAAATAACCTTTTAATCAAAATCGGCCAAAGAGTACTAGTACTTTACTGATGTACTTTTTCAGTTTTTTTTTCGATTTTCTCAAAATTTGCTCCAACGATTTTTTTTTAAATTCAAAAATCAATTATTCTTTAGATGCTCTTTCAAATGTATATTCTCATTTTGCGATTGAAAACTTCTGAAGACCACTTTACTCTTGTATTTCATAGGGAAGATAGGAGAAATGGTTGCCATGGTAACAAAATATAAATATTTTCCCATACTTATAAATTTTACATCTGAATTCATATGTTCCGTACTGTCATGTCGAGAACTAAATATATGTCGACACAAAAAAATCTGTTGTGACAAGCACAGAACACAACTTTCGATTACCGAAGGTAAGAGAAAGTTGTGTGCTGTGCGCCAGTCACACCAGATTTTTTTTCAAATTATTTGGCAATTTGTATTTATGCATTAAATCTTTAGGTTTTAAACATAAAATAGTCAATTGACAAGTAGACAAGGTTTTTCAATTGCAAATTTGACCTTGAGATAAAAAAAAAAAAAATAAATATATAAATAACCTTGAGGACATTTTTTAATCAAAATTATTATATTAGATAATTTTATTATTTATATAATTTAAAATAACGAGTAGCTAGTTTTTAATCTTGAAAGGCACTTTTCAGTATTGCAATTTATTTATTTACCTATTTTCTTTTTACTTTCTTTTACCTATGTATATATGTAATATAGGTCTATATAAATAGAGAGAGAAACTATTGGTTTCATGTCAAAAATTCGATGTCGAAATTTTGATGGATATAGACGTTTTTAGGTCCTCTGAATCCAAAAAAGTGGTTTCCGCAACATGGTCTGTCTGTGTGACTGACTGTCTGTCTGTGTTCAATTTAAAGCATGAAGGAATTGAGCTAGGAGGTTAATATTTAGTCATCTGAGGCTTGAAAATAAGCTTTTAATAAAAATCGGCCAAAGAGTACTATATAGTACTTTACTGATGCACTTTTTCAGTCTCAAAATTATTTACCTGTGCGACCAGTCACACCAGATTTTTTTAATAGTTCGTCTATTCTTAGAAAAAATCAGAAATTATTTAAAATTTCTACCTCTACTATTCAATCAGATAAGGGATTATTAAAAAAGAAAATATTTTTAAATTTTTGCTTTGCATGAAATGTGAATTATTCTAATAATCGCTTTGTGCTCACACACACATACATATCTCCTCACACATACGAATATATATAGATATACTTTTCTACATGCCTTTAAACTTGTTACAACAGGTTCAGAGCCGTCTCAAACCTTCTCTGGCCATCTCCTTGTTCGCTCTATTCAGTAAGGCAGAGGATGCCGTCCCAGCTTCCACGTCGTCACTGCGCTCTTCGTTTTAATTCCAGAGATCCTTCATTTGGTGAGTAAGACTTCAGATTTTTACAATTCTAATTCATTTTTAAAATAAGTGAATGATGATATATAAATATTTGACAAATTAAAAGAGTTAATTATTAAAATCATAATGAAATTATTTCATTTCATTAAAAACATATTTGCAATAGATTAACTTTTACAAACTCTCTTAGTTCAAAGCAACAATTTTGAAATTTATAGTAAAATATCGGTTATCTTGTCTTTTAGGGAACAATTTTTTGTTTTGATATGGAAAAGGGCCCTGTAGCTTGCATCTAGGGGGTTACACCACCTTGGCCCCCTTAGTCAATGAATGACTTATTTCAAGGTCCCAAGCCCCTTTCTGGGCCTTATTATTATTAAAAAGCTTTTTTTCATTGGTCGAGCTCTTATAGTTTTTGAGATTATTTGGTCAAGCGTTTTTAGGTAAAATTCGAATTTTTTTTTCACAATTCCTCAACTAATTTTACTTTCTCTTACCTATGTATATATGTAATATATATATAGAGAGAAAGTATTGGATTCATGTCAAAAATTCGATGTCGAGATTTTGATGGATCTTCACGTTTTGAGGTCTCCTGAATCCAAAAAAGTGGTTTTCGCGACATGGTCTGTCTGTGGGTGGGTGGGTGGGTGGGTGGGTGGGTGTGTGTTCAATTTTAAGCATGAAGGAATTGAGCTAGGAGGTTGAAATTTTATATTTAAGTTAAACACCCCCGGGACCGGAAAAATAAGCTTTTAATCAAAATCGGCCAAAGAGTACTAGTACTTTACTGATGTACTTTTTCAGTTTTTTTTGATTTTCTCAAAATTCGCTCTAACGATTTTGATTAAAATTCAAAAATCAATTATTTTTTAGATGCTCTTTCAAATGTATATTCTCGTTTTGCCCTCAAAATTGTTTGAAGCACACTTTACTCTTGTGCTTCATAGGAAAGATAGGAAAAATGGTTGCCATGGTTACAAAATATAAATATTTTCCCATACTTATAAATTTTACATCTGAATTCAAATATTCCCTACTGCCGGGAACTAAATACATGTCGACACAAAAAATCTGGTGTGACAAGCACAGTACACAACTTTCGATTACCGAAGGTAAGAGAGAGTTGTGTGCTGTGCGCCAGTCACACCAGATTTTTTCATGACAACTCATTGTTTTTGATTAACTTTTTTGAACAGCCTCAACCTAAAAGCATAATTTTCAATTTCGATTTAATTTTTGAATACACAATTTAGATAAGATGGAGTCAAAAATATTCAAAATTGCAGCCAAATTTATTTTAATCTTATGCCGCACCAGGCTAACATTTCGGTTCATTATAAATGCGATTTTCAGGCCCGACTGCCGAGAATAATTATGTATATCAGCGATATTAGTCTGATGGGACATAAGAAATAAATTTGATTGAATAGAAAATTCAGTAAAGTAGGTTAGTAAATAAATTTTTTTCTTTTTGTTACATCATCAATTTATAAAAAAAAATCTCTATTCCCTTATTTATTGGATAATTTTTTTTTTTATCGAAAATGTTTTTTATCGATGTGAAGATATCAACAAGAAGGATATTAGATTAGATTATAGCTAAGGAGGTGAAATAAATAAAAAAAGTTTGTTTCCCTTATTTATATTTCAAAACTTGTTATAAACAAGCGTATCAAGATTTGATATTTTAAAGCCTTTATTATATCCATGTTGACATTTCAAATGTTATATTCTTATTTTATTTATTTATTTTTTTTTTGAGAAATCCAATTTATAGCTTTTTCAAAACTTTACTAAAAAAAATAACAAGATTCGTATCCTATGATAACGGTTTACTTTCGATTTTCCTTAATTCTAAAAGAAAATATTTTGATTGCTTCATATATTAGAAGAATTCGTTTCTTTGTGGATGTTAATAGAGATCTCTTTAGTGGCCAAGAATTGAGAAACACCGATATAGATAAGATTAGAATACAGTATATCTCCCAATTATTGATGATAAAGTTTTTCATCTAAATAGAAATGTCCTCTAGAGCAGTGCTTCTTAAATTTTTTGAAGTCGCAGCCCACCCATTCCCAAGTCAAGATTTCACGGACCCCTTCGCAACGATAATAAAATTTTTTTACCATG